>JAJONZ010016669.1:0-51952 GCA_029582445.1 Solanum paucissectum | reverse complement strand
CAAGGATTTAGAGATACCTAACTTATCACTTTGCATGTAGTACACTAGGAAAGGATTGCTATTACTAGGATTACTGCGTTATGAGCTTGTGGGGAACATGTATACCCTAGTTAATTCTCTCATCTTGATAACAACCAAAATTGACTTTTGTTTACTGATTACTTATTGAATTCTTACAATTTGTTTCACAAATCCCCCCTCCCCTTTAATTACTTGTTTCCGGAAGTAATTTGACTAAACGAATATAATTGTTGGTTAAAGTTAAGTCTAAACCATTTTCCTCGTGGGATCGACCCCAACCTACAAGTTGGGTTCTTTACTTGATAAAGAACGCTTATGCTTTTTTAGGGAGGTGTAATTTGAGCGTATCAAATTTTGGCGCCGCTGCCAGGGAAATTGGCTTTTAGATTAATTTTAACTACATTATTGAACTTTAGTCAAATATTTCCTAATTTTACTTTTTCTTTTTGTTTTTGTCTCTCTCATGTTCTGACTCTAGTGTATGCTAAGTACACGGAGCCAGGGTGAACCACTTACTCCTTACGATCCAGAGTTGAATCAAACTTTACAAAGAATAAACAATCAAGGAGTTCAAGTTAATCCTATCAGAGGTAATCTAGGTGATGACATTGAGTTGCAACCTCTGAGGGTAGTTGGTAGGGACAACCAGGCTGAAAATCAATTGGGAGATGCATTGAGGGTGCAGGGTCCACCAGGCCCACGACTGCATGACAACTATAAGGGCAACATCAATATTGTTGACTCAAATGGACCTCTTGTCCTACCCCCTTTGCCTCTGGGGCACACATTTGTAGTGACCAGTAGCTTGATGCAGATGTTTACAATGAGGGGCATGTTCTTGGGGTTGACATCGGATTACCCACATGCTCGCATAGCCAAGCTAAGGGTGGTTTGCAAGAGTTGTGTAGGTCGACCAGACTTAGATATGGATGTCATTGGATTGCGAGTGTTCCCTCTATCACTGACAAGTGATGTTGCTGTATGGTACACTGAGCTTTCTTATAACTCAATCTATACATGGAACCAACTCAAGGATGTGTTCTTAGCAAGATATTATCCAGTGTCCAAGAAGCTCAATCACAAAGATAAAGTCAACAATTTTGTGGCATTACCTGGAGAGTCTGTGAGTAGCTCATGGGACAAATTCACTACATTTGCAAGAGGTGTTCTGAATCACCATATTGATGATGAGTCGTTGAAGGAATATTTCTATCGAGTTCAGGATGACAAAAATAAAGCAGTGCTTGATACTATTGTTGGAGGTTCATATAGTGAGTGCACATATGCACAGATTGCAGAAAAACTGGAGAAGATCTCTAGCAACAATAAACTATAGAGCACTAGGAGGTCGGATACTGGGAGAAATATATTTTCCGTTCAGGCTACAAACAACCAGTCTGCGGATGAGATTCTTGAGGAGATGGCTCAGATGAGGACCGAGTTGGGGTTGGTATTGAAGCATGTGAGAGGAGATGTGGAAAAGGTAAATGTTGTGAACTACTTGACTAGAAACCCACCACCAGTTGAAGAGTGTTACTATGAAGAGGATGCTTATGCGGTGAATGATCAGACGAGGGGTTTTTGACCAAACGCCCAAGGATCCAACACGGACAATTGGCGCCAAGGTCAAGGAAACCAAGGTTGGAACTATGGCAATTACAACCGAGAGGGTCAATATGTCCGGGATGGAAATTTCAATCGCGACAAAAACTACAACTGAAACAACTACGGCAATAGAAATGATCGGGTTGGACCTTATGTTCCCCCTCAAAATTGGGAATCTGGTACTAGGGAAGTTGGAGGCAATATGGCACGTATTGAAGATATGATGCAGAAGATGATAAGAAGGTTTGATGTAACTGATG
Organism: Solanum paucissectum; assembly: GCA_029582445.1. Lineage (NCBI taxonomy): Eukaryota > Viridiplantae > Streptophyta > Magnoliopsida > Solanales > Solanaceae > Solanum > Solanum paucissectum. Next base: position 50,066 of record JAJONZ010016669.1, on the reverse strand, counting down.
AGAATGAAAAGGAGATGAGAAATGACTTATCTGGTATCGGTCAAAAGGTTGATGCCCATGCAGTGTCAATAAAGCATCTAGAGCAGCAGATGACTCAGTTGTCCACTACAGTGAACCCACGTTACCCTGACACTCTTCCTAGCAACACCATCTAGAATCCAAAGAATGATGGTCATTGTATGGCCGTCACTACTCGAGGGGGTAAGCAAACCATTGATTAACCTATGCCGTCTTTAGTGGATGTTGAGATTAGAAAAGAATATGATGTGGTAGAGGTTAGAGAAGAGTCTAAGAATGATACAGAGAAAGAAGCAAAGATATCTCAGAAAGTGGTCCCCACACCTAGACCTCCACTACCATCATTTCCACAGAAGTTGGTGAAGAAGACTGAAGATGGTAAATATCACAGGTTTATTACTATGTTGAAGCATTTTTCCATCAACGTGCCGTTGATAGAAGCTTTGGATCAAATGCATGGGTATGTGAAGTTTATGAAAGATATGGTAACAAAGAAAAGGTCTGTGAGTTTTGAAGATGATGATAGATTGCAGCATTGTAGCGCTATTTCTACAAGGTCTCTTGTGGTGAAGAAGAAAGATCCTGGTGCTTTTATGATTCCATGTACTATAGAGTTGTTACACTTTGCTTAGGCATTATGTGATCTTGGTGCTAAAATCAACCTCATGTCATTGTCTATTTATAAGAAGTTGGGTCTACAGGATCCAAAGCCTACTATGATGCGGTTACTTATGGCTGATCGAACCGTGAAAAGTCCCATTAGTGTACTCCATGATGTGCTAGTGAAAGTGTAGTCGTTTATCTTTCTGGTGGATTTTGTGATTCTTGACTGTGAGGTTGATTTTGAGGTTCCCATCATCCTTGGGAGACCATTTCTTTCCACAGGGTGTGCGTTGGTTGACATGGAAAAGGGTAGATGAAGTTCAGACTAAACAATGAAGAAGCAACTTTCAATATTTGTAGGTCCATGAAGCAGAGTGGTGAGCTCCAAACAGTATCTTCTATAAATTACAGAGTTGAGAGTGAAACAGAAGTGTAAATTGAAGAGCGACTAGGTCTTGAGGCACTAGCAGCAGTTATGATGAATTTTGATAGTGATGGTATTGAAGAGTACGATGGGTTGGTAGCTAGACTCGATAGGTGCGAATATCGGTCAAAACCAAATAAGTATGAGTTAGACATAAGGCTCTACCACCGCATTTGAGGTATGTATTCTTGGGTAGAGATAATACGTTGCCGGTCATCATTACGGCAGATTAAAATGCGAGACAAGTAGAGTGCTTGGTTACTGTGTTAAAGAGGTTCAAGGGAGCTATTGGGTGGACTATTGCAAATAATATTAGGCTTCCTCCCGGTATTTGTTCTCACAAAATCCAACTCATGCCAGATCACAAGCCTAGTATCGAGCACTAGAGAATATTAAATCCACCTATGCAAGAGGTAGTTCAAAATGAGATCATCAAGTGGTTGGATGCCAGAGTTATTTATCCCATTGCAGATAGTAGTTGGGTATGTCCTGTACAGTGTGCCTAAGAAGGGTGGTATTACTCTGGTTCCAAATGAGAGAAACGAGCTTGTTCCAATGCGGCCCGTGACCGGATGGAGAGTCTGCATGGATTACCGGAAGTTGAATGTGTGGACAAAGAAGGACCAATTTCCTATGCCATACATGGATCAGATGTTGGATAGACTTGTAGGCAAAGGTTGGTATTGTTTTCTTGATGGGTATTCAGTCTACAATCAGATTTCTATAGCTCCGGAAGACCAAGAGAAGACCACTTTCATTTGCCCTTATGGGACGTTTGCTTTCAAACGGATGCCATGTAGGATGTGCAATGCTCCAGCGACCTTCCAGCACTGTATGATGTCGATATATTTTTATATGGTGGAGGACACTATTGAAGTGTTCATGGATGATTTCTCTGTGGTGGGTGACTCTTTTGATCGATGTCTGGATCATCTGGCTGAGGTGCTTAAAAGGTGTGAAGACTGCAATCTAGTGCTAAATTGGGAGAAGTGCCACTTTATGGTAAAAGAAGGGATAGTTCTGGGTCATCGAATTTTTGAGAAGGGAATTGAGGTTGATAGAGAAAAAGTAGAGGTAATATAAAAGCTTCCATCACCTATCTCTGTAAAACGTGTTAGAAGTTTTCTTGGGCACGCAGGTTTCTATAGGAGGTTCATCAAGGACTTCTCTAAAATTGCACATCCATTGTGCAAACTACTTGAAAAGGAGTCTAAGTTTGATTTTGATGATTCTTGTCGGAGAGGATTTGGAGAGTTGAATGAGAAGTTGGTTACTGCACCTATCATTATTTCATCGGATTAGGGACAATGTTTGAGGTAATGTGCAATGTGAGTGGAGTGGCGCTTGGTGTAGTATTAGGACAGAGGAGAGAGAAAATTCTTCACGCTATTTAGTATCCTAGCAAAGCTCTAAATGTGGCCGAGAAGAATTATACTGTGACTGAACAAGAACTTCTTGAAGTAGTTTTTGCATTCGAGAAATTTCGATCCTACTTGCTTGGTACTAAGGTCATAGTGCATACTGACCATTCTGCATTGAGGTATTTGATGGAAAAGAAGGATGCAAAACCGAGGTTGATTAGATGGGTATTGTTGCTGCAAGAATTTGATTTTGTGGTAAAAGATAGAGAGGGGACCGACAATCAAGTTGCCGATCACTTGTCCAGATTAGAGGAAGAGGCTATGCTAAAGCTTGGTGATAGGGCTTAAATTAATGATGCTTTTTTAGATGAACAATTATTTGTTGCTTCTCATGATCTGATTCCTTGGTTCGCAGACTTCGCTAATTATTTGGCAAGCGATTTGGTGCCCCCGGATATGTCTTTTCACCAAAAGAAAAAGTTTATGCATGATGTGAAGAAATTCTTTTGGGATGAGCCTTACTTGTATCAGAGTTGTGCTGACGGGATTATCCGTCACTGTGTGCCCGAGGTTGAGATGTTGACTGTACTTGAAGCATGTCATTCATCTCTTGTTGGTGGGCATCATAGTGGTATTCGGACTGCGCATAAGATTTTGCAGTGTGGGTACTACTGGCCTACCATCCACCAAGATGCTCATGATGGGAGAGCCTATATCTAATATTCAATATCCACTTGGTGCTAAGCATTACTTCCCACAAATTACATGTTTAGTCTTGAATTGAATTTACATGCATAAAGGAGTGTCTTACGCTCCATCCAACACAACCCATAATATAGCTCATAGATTCAATAGGTGAGAATGGACTTTCAACCTTAGAATTAATCATCATATAGTGCGAAGAACTTTCACATCATGTTCATTATGTGTCTATGAGAATGAACTTTCAATTAACACAATATATATATTATAATCATGTTAATAAGGTATTTATACATGAAGCCTACATGTTTTACCCTTCTTGGATCAAGGAGCATATTCATCCAATCACATCTAGGGTTACCACATTAACATGGATAATAACATGATTAAAATGACTAAATTACAACAAGTACAATTCCATTGGATTCACCTTACTACAATTCACCCACATCACAATAGCCATCACTTAGGGATATGGGGATTCATGGATTCATAGGATAATTTATCATAAAACAGCAATTAAACCATAATATAAGATAATTAAATCATAAAAACATTTTTAGAAAGAATCCATGACTTAGAATGAAAACCCTAGGTTTTGGAGAATCTTCTACTTTGAAATTGGAAGTTTGAGGACTCCATGGAATAAAGCATTCCATGAATCAAAGACTATCATAAAAGGTGTAGAAATCCAACAATTTTCTGTGAGAAATCCCCCTTCTTCAAGCCCTAACTTGATCTTCTTCTTCTTCTTCTATGATGATTTTGGAGAGGTTTGATTTTGATTTGGGTAGTTGAGATTTTTATGAAGTGTTTTAGTTAGTTAATGACTTATAAAGCCTTATATAGGTCCATTAAATCAATATAAAATTACCCTACATTAAACTAGCTTAATTAAGAAATACCTAAACTACCCCTATATTGGCCGAAACTTGGCAGATTTGAAGGTGAGACCTATGACCTAGGACCCACTGTCTATGAATGGACCTACTGACCATTCTGCAGGTCTGTAGGTCCATGGTATGTGGCTTGATTTTTGGGGCTTGACCCACGACCCCCACCTACGGGGCATAAGTGGACCTACGGGGCATAGGTGCCCTTGTGGGTCACTACCCAGGTCACTTTCTTGGGACTTTTCCTCAAAGACCCATGGTTAGTCCTTGGGGTTTAGGGCTTGATGTTCTAACACAAAAACATGAATTTTAAGGTACGGGGAGGTATTTTTTAGGCTCTAATCCTAACGTCAAGCTTTAGATATGCCTATTAGCTTTTATGTTAGACTCTAACTTAGTTTACAATTTTTTTTGGAATGTTACATATGTACCATTGACATGTTACATTTTCCTAAGGCCTTTTGTGAATTGGGTGCTATCATAAATCTGATGTCAATGTCTGTGTTCAAGAAATTGGACTTGGGAGCCCCCAAACTACCTACTATACGGTTACTTATAACTGATTGTAGTGTGAAGAAACCAATTGGGGTTCTGTAAAATGTACTGGTTAAAGTAGAAGGGTTCATATTTATGGTGGATTTTGTGATATTAGATTGTGAGGTTGACTTTGAAGTGCCCATCATCTTGGGGAAACCATTTCTTGCTACAGGGCGTGCTTTAGTTGATATATAAAGAGGACAGATGAAATTTTGATTGAATAATGAAGAGGTGACATTTAATATTTATAAATCAATGAAGTATAAAAGTGATCTCAAATCGGTATCCATGGTAAATTAAACTGTTGAAGAGAAACTAGAGGTGTTCATTGAGGAAACACTACGTGTTGAAGCAATAGCTGATGTGATCAAGAATTTTGATGGAGACAGTATTGACAAGTACTATGAGTTAGTTATTGCACTTGATGGGGTGGATTTTTCTCATCGCCCACCAAATAATCTGGATTTAGATTTAGAGAATCGAAAAACTTCACATACAAAACCATCAATTTATGAGCCTCCGACGTTGGAGCTAAAGGCTCTTCAATATCATTTGCGGTATGTGTTCTTGGGAAAAAATAATACTTTACCAGTTATTATTACTGCTGATTTGAACGAAGGGCAAGTAAAGGTTTTGGTATCGATGCTAAAGTATTTCAAAAGGGCAATTGGATCGACGAGCACTGATATTATTGGTATTCCAATTGGTATATGTTCACACAAAATCCAACTCATGCCTAATAGTAAACCAAGTATTGAGCATCAAAGAAGATTAAATCCACAAATGCAAGAAGTTATAAAGAAAGAAATTATCAAGTGGTTAGATGTTGGGGTAGCTTATACGATCATTGATAGTAATTGGGTATGTACGGTTTCATATGTGCCAAAGAAAGGAGGAATTATTGTGGTTTCAAAAGCGAAGAATGAACTTGTTCTGATGAGCCTATTACTGGTTGGAGGGTTCGAACTACCACAAATTGAATGCTTGGACGGAGAAAGATCACTTCATAATGCCATTCATGGACCAAATATTAGATTGTCTTGGCGGAAAGGGTTGGTATTATTTTCAGGATGGGTACTCATACTATAACCAAATATCAATCTCACCGAAAGATCAAGAGAAGATGACTTTTACTTGTCCCTATGAAACGTTTGCATTCAAGTAGATACCTTTCAAATTGTGTAATGCACTAGCTACATTTTAACGTTGCATTGATGTCTATCTTTTCTGATATGGTAGAAGATACCATCGAGGTATTCATGGATGACTTCTCTGTGGTTGGTGACTCATTTGATGATTGATTGACACACTTAAGTGACATCTTAAAACGGTGTGAAGAGTGTAATCTCATGCTGAACTGGGAAAAATGTCACTTTATGGTTAAAAATGTATAGTTTTCGGTCATCGAATCTCTCAAAAAGGTATCGAGGCTGATAGGGCAAAAAGTGAAGTGATCGAAAAGTTTCCACCACCCATCTCCGTGAAAGGTTTTAGAAGTTTTCTTATACATGTTTGGTTTTATAGGAGATTTATCAAAGATTTCTCCAAAACTACACACCCATTGTGCAAATTGCTCAAAAAGGAGGACAAATTTAAGTTTGGTAATGCTTTTCTGAAAGCATTTAAGGGGATGAAAGAGAAGTTGACTTCTGCATCAATCATTATTTCACTGGATTGGTGACATTCATTTGTAGTTATGTGTGATGCGAGTGGGTGTCACTTGGTTTAGTATTAAGGGAAACACGAGAAAAGATTCTTCATCCCAAATACTATGCAAGCAAAGCCCTGAATGTTGCTCAAAAGAATTATATTGTCACTAAACAAGAATTGTTTGTTGTAGTCTTTGTGTTTGAAAAGATTAGATCCTATTTGGTTGGCTCTAAATTCATTATTCACACTGATCATTCACCATTGAGGTATCTTATAGCAAAGAAGGATGCAAAATCAAGACTGATTACATAGGTGTTATTGTTGCAAGAATTTGATTTTGAGGTAAAGATAGAAAGGGGACACGAAATCAAGTTGTTGATCACTTGTCCAGATTAGAATAAGAAGCAATGTTGAAGTTAGCTGATGGAGTTTAAATTGATGATACATTTCCAGACAAAGTGGTTTTGGCTACTTCTTTTGATCTTATCCCTTGGTTTGCAGATTTCACTAATTATTTGGCGAGTGATGTGGTGCCTTCGGATTTGTATTTCCATCAAAGAAGGAAATTCATGTCTGATGTGAAATTTTTTTCTGGGAAGAGCCTTATTTGTTTCGTGTTTGTGCATATGGGATCATTCGTCGGTGTGTGCCTGAGCTACAGATGATGAGTATATTGGAAGCTTGTCATTAGTCTCTTGTTGGTGGCCATCATAGTGTTATCTGGAATGCTTATAAGATCCTACAGTGTGGGTATTATTGGCCTACTATCCACCAAGATGCCCATGAATTCGCCAAGTCTTGTGATCGTTGTCAAAGAGAAAGAGGAATTTCAAGGAAGATAGAACTCCCACTAACTCTTATTCTGGTGATTAAACTATTTAATGTTTGGGGTCTTGACTATATGGCTCCATTTCTAAGTTTGAATGGGATGAAATACATACTTGTAGCGGTTGACTATGTATCTAAATGGGTGGAAGCTGTCGCGCTTTCAAACAATGAAGGAAAGAGTGTCACCGCATTCCTGAAAAAGAATATCTTCTACAAATTTGGTACACCAATGGTGATTAACAACGATGGAGGTTCTCACTTTTATAATAAGTTGTTCAAGGCAGTGCTTAAAAATTATAGTGTTCATCACAGCATATCAACTCCTTATCATCCGCAGTCTAGTAGGAAAGTAGACGTGTCAAATAGAGAGATTAGGCAAATCCTTTCAAAGATTGTGAATGAGAACAAAACTGATTGGTCAAGAAAGCTTAATGATGCTCTATGGGCGTATCTTACCGTAGTCAAGACCCCCATAGGTATGTCTTCTTACTAACTCGTATTTTGGAAGTCTTGTCATTTTCCTGTAGAGCTAGAGCATAAAGCGATGTGGGCACTCAAGAAGTTGAATCTAGATTGGGATGTTGTATTGAATCTAGATTGGGATGTTGTATTAAATCAGAGGTTGAACGAACTTGATGAGTTTCACCTAAAAGCATATGAAAGTTCAGCCTTGTATAAAGAAAAGATGAAGAAGTACCATTGTCAAAAAATTGAAAAGCGTGAAGTTTCTCCTGGTGACTTGGTACTTCTATTCCATTCAATGTTGTGTTTGTTTCTTGGCAAGGTCAAATTAAAGTGTACGGGACAATTCAGAGTTGATTAAGTGTTTTCACACGGAGTCGTTGAACTTGAGAATGTGGAAGGAGCAAGATTCAGGGTGAATGGTCAAAGGATCAAAATCTACTTGGGTCAACCAGAAGAGGTCAAAGAGGTGATCGAAGAATGGGATCTTGATGAAGTCTAAGTAGTCAAGGGGTATGCATTGTACCACGATATTAAATCAAGCGCTACTTGGGAGGCAACCTAAGATGTAATCTAGCTAGTTTCAAAATTTTCAAGTGAGTTTTTTGTGTTTAAGAGTTTTCTAGTGATTTTTTGTGTTAAAGAGTTTTCTAGTGATTTTTATGATCTTTGTAGTGATTGATAGAACAGGTTAGTCTAGGGTCTGGGTCCAAAAGGAGTCAAGAAAATGTAAAATGAATTCCAAATGTTTGCTACATGTGCAAGAAAGAAAGGTAAATCTGAAAAAATTCAAAGTGTTGAAGGTCTTACGGTTGGGACCTACGGGTCGTAAGCCACCCTACAGACCATAGGCCTGATTCGTAGATTCTTGATGCCAGGTAAGTCACAAAGGACTAGTTCTAAGTTTCCCATATACGAGTCGTTGTTTATTCAACAAACCGTAGATGGCATCCGTACAATTAATGTCCAAATATAGTTGCAACTTTAAGTCTATGGAGCACAGTATGGACCGTAGAAACTTTTACGGTCCATAGTCTGCATCCGTAGACCCCAGGTATGTTTCCTAAATTTTACTAAATGTTGCATGAAAGGATCGAGGCCATCTACGGACCATATGACTTACTACAAACCGTAGATGGGCTTTTGCCGAACCTTTCTGTTTAAAATAGAATGACCCGACCCTCAACCCCCTCAAATAAAACCCTCCATTTTCAAATACATTTCCCATTTCCCTCAATCACAACCGATTCAAATCATCAAACCGTTACCACCTATCTTATTTCCCACCCTTTCCCATCCAAATCATACCTCTTAAAAATTCCTACTCCCACTATTTAATCCCTTCCTCCCATCTTCTACCTTTCTTCTTATTTTCTTCCAATTTTCCATAATCTTCTTTCTTAAAAATCAAAGGTCACGGGTTAGGAATCTAGCGAGTTGGTTGTCAAGTTCTTGGTGTACACATTTACACAACTTTGTATTTTCTCTAAAAGATACTGAATTCATCTTAAATAATTAAATTCTTAGTTGAAATTGAAGTTGCTAATTGACCTAGGCTATAGGTTACTTGTGTCAAACAAAAATACCTAACAAGCATTAGTTCTTCCTGAAAAGGAGGTGATCCATCCGCACCTTCCAGTTCGGCTATTTGTGTATGCTTAAATTAATTAAATTTTACCCTTGGGATGAAAGTAGATGTGAGTGTTGTCGATTATGTGTAAATATGTGAAGAAATTACTGCAAACTTTGTGTTCTTAACTTAGGGTTTTCCATGTTGCTTTCATTGTTGTGATTTAATAATAAGTGTAAGCCCTAAGGATGATGGAACTACATGAATATATGTTGAATTGCAAGATCTAGACTAGGTTAGGATGCATTGATGTTGAAATTGTGTAATGCATGAATGTTGGGCCTTAACTGCTAAATAAATGGGATTGACGAATTCGATCTATGTGTTGTAGGAGTTCCTACTGACCGTAGATCAGTCACATCATCTTGAGGCACAAACTAGTAGCCTAAGTTAGGAATGACAGTATGATGTATGGGATGTACTGGTGAACTGTCGTTCCAACTTCAGAAACTAAAAAGATGACTTCCTTTCCTATGGTTGGATCCTACAACCCATAGCTAAGAACCAACTATATGATCAAAAACAGTAACTTTTTTGAAAAAGAATTATGTTCTAGTTTGGTTTTGTAATTTTATTTTTATTTTTTCTTGATTTGCTTTATATGATTAAGTACCAATGACTCTTCCACATGTACAATTCCACCTAAGAAAGTCAACCCCTACAACTGTAAGTGGAAGTCAAAGTCCGTCACTATTGCGGCTCGGTGTCAACTTGTTGAAGAGAGAACTGATGAAGAAAAGAGAGGGTCTAAGTTCAATCTAGGGACTACAAATGACTCACCTAAGTCACCCCGAACGACTCACCAACAAACCAAGTAGCTTGCAGTAGTTATGGTATCGGAGAGGTCGTACTCCACTAGTCATGATGGTCCTTCCAGTCTGAGAAGGGAGTATAGAGTTCAAGAGAGGGCAGTGGAGAGTCACAGCCCAGGGCACCCTCAAGTTCCCAACCTAATGCACAGTCCGAGTCATGCTACGTTTCGGATTGAGTCGTCGCATCTGCCTATGATACATCTCAGACCGGAGAGGCCTATGACTCACACACAAGACCATCTAAGCCGAAATAAATTTCCGATAAGCCGAATATGTTGTGTGTGGGGGCATGTTTCAAATTTATATTGATGCACTCCATCAAAAAAAACACAAAACAAACATGCCATGCCTATTACAAAGGAGCTACGAGTTCCCACGAGCATCATCCACACTATACCAGTCTTACATGAGTTGTTTAAGAGGAACACGTGTGAGTGGATGGTAAAGGTAGCAGACAAATCAAACTCGATTATGGTTCTAGATTTTTATGCATCGTATGTGGCCACGATGAAAAACACGATACCCTTGAGGACAAAGGTAATAGAGAAGACTACACTTCTATACATACTTATACGGGAAATCTTTGTGAGTATATCTAAGGCCATAGTTCGCTGTTTTATTTATGGCCCATCTCACGAAAAGGTGATTAATATGGCTGAGTTTAATTCTGGATATAGCTTGTCCAGAATAGAGCCGCAATGAAAGATATGGAGAAGAGAGAAAATTTGCTACAATGGGTGGCCAGTTACATTGCCGAGCATGGAGTAGACATTGAGTGGATCTGGGAAATTAAACTCCTTATTAAGAAGGCCACTTTTAATTCTGCAGCTAAGTTTTTGTGGTCGATTGTCCACACCAGATTGTCCCATACGATGGCAGACAATCGGTTGAAGTTGTATCAGGTAGTGATGATAGTGCACCTGATGGCCGCAGGATATAGATCTTTCCTTCATTTTCACTGCCGAGATTCATGAGAGGGCATTCTGGAAGACAACCACACTTTTTTTTTCTTGTCTGATATTCAGGCTATGCAAAGAGGTAATTGTCTCAGTCTACCATGGTGATCAGTATATCGAGGTTAATAAGACAATGATATCGGCCTTATTCAGGATTATTCAAACCCCACAACACCACAACGGGGTATTGAACTTGACATGCCGCTTATGGGCAAGTCATTAGCATCATAGCAGTCCGAGGAGGACACTATTCGATCCCCCACTATAGAGCCTCATGAGACTGCTTCCCAACCTCTATATCAGGCTTGGTTACGAGCATACCACGTGCTCTACTTCCTACAGGTTCTGTCATGCTACCACTAGTCAGACTCCATAAATTGAAGACTTAGATGGTGACCTTATTGTAGCACATTAGGCCTTGGATGAGCAAGGTAGTGGAGGATTCAAAGGAGAGGACGAAAAGAGATATTGAGGAGAATATCAAAACTATATATAGGCGGATTTATGCATTTGAGCTTCAGATGTTGGACCGACCTCAGAATGCACCAGCGATAGACCTTTCTAGTTTCTAGTCTGATTTAGGGATGATATAGATGATTTGACTGTTGTTGGTTCATATGCATCAGAGCCTTCTCCTACTGATATTGGAGGCACTATCCTTTTTCCTTATTTGGTGATGAGGCTCCTTCTATAGACCCCCCTCCTTTTCTTCCAGGAAAGTGCACATGGACCTCTAAGCAGACCACTGATATGGATGAGGAGCAGAGAGTGAAGAATAAGAGAGGTAGGAGATTGAGGCTGCGCAACACCAGTCTTTACTGGATGAGGAGATTCAACATAGGAGATTGGGGGAGCTAGATGTTGGAGCTTCTATGTCGGAGATTACTACTGATCGTGCACCCCATATTACTCCATAAGGTGTCACTGAGGATGCCACACAGGTTGATACATCGATATCGGGGTGACTGGACCCACCAGCTTCAATATAGTCATCGGATCTTGAGCACCACAAGTTTGTCCAACCCTATGTTTTCATTTTATCTATGCATTGAGGGCACTGCACTATTTTTCATATGATGGTGGCGTGAATGGAATGTTAGTAATGGGGTGAAGTTTGGGTAACCCAACTCACAATCCTTCCTTTGGTTTTCTTGTCTGTGTTCTTTTTCCCCAATGAACTATTTAATTTATGTTGAACCGTCATGTTTAGGATAGTAAATTGTAGAAGTAGACTAGAATAAAAGCATGATGGCAAAAGAGCATGACACACTTCCAAAATTTTGAAAAATGTGTTATATATATGTGATTGATAAGTCTAATATGTAGGATCTTTGTATGACATGATATGAATCAATTAGACAACATGAAAGTTGTAGCATGAACCGAATACACTGATGATTTGATAGTGAAACGATGTGCCATGTGTGTGTGAGGATGTTTGTATATTCATATTGTATGTGTCAATCTAGAATTTGCCCCATTAGTCTTTCTAAGATGATTTAAACAGGAATTAGGAAAGGATCATAGGCCATTGTTGAAATTGAGTCTAATTAAGCCTTAAAACAACCAACCAACTGAAAAATGCTCCCTTCGATCCAAAAGTTTGAGCCTGAATAAGACTATTCTTCCAATTAACCCAATTCACCTTCCCCAAGTAAATTGTTAAACTTTGTTTTGGCCCTGGTATCTCCTTGGACATTGTGTACCTCAACTCAGGCAAAAACCCTAAGTTAAGGGTAGCTACTTCAGAGTTATTCACCTTGGTTTTGGCCCTAGTCCTTCCCGAAATATCGTGCACCTCAACTCATGCAAAAAACCTAAGTTGAGGGTGGCTATTATGAAGGAAACCAAGAAATGAAAGGGATGTGAAAAGATTTGTGTGTTGAGAAAAGAAGAAAAATGTGTAAGAATGTCTGAGATGGTGTGACTGAATATTAAGTTAAAAGAATGAAAAACTTAAATAAAAAGATGAAGAAAAGTTGAATCAAGTAAGAAAATCAAGTCAAACTCACACCGAGCTTCAATGAATAGTACATAGAAAAGAAAAGGTAAGATGATGCCAAGATTAGTTGTAAAAGAGGAAAATAGCTGATGTAATATCAAGGAGGGCCACTTAATATCCAAATATATCATACATGACCATAAGCCTACGTTACAAGTTAAGAAAGTCCTATAGTGATCCTAATCCAACAGTTTGAAAATCAAAGTATAGAATATAAAGGAAAGCCTACGGTATTGTGCATATACTATATTGAATTCGATTATGAGCGTGATCGTATACTGAGTCCCTAAATTTGAACTATAATCAGATTTTGTGTAAACAAAGGGATTTCTTTGCGGTGAGGGCACAAGTTACAATATTGAAGAGTTAGTATCTTGGTGATTGTTATATGTGTATATGAATGTGTCTATTGGTACATCTATGACATAAATTGATCCGCATGTATTGTCTTGCTGTTGAACGTATTGTGTGCACTGTGCTAAAATATAATAAGGAAGGTTGATGTTTGATAAAATGCCATGTGATTTCTTGAGTTTTTGGGTTGCTTCTGCGTAGTGTTGTTTAGTATAAACAGTGTCATTTTGAGTTTGTTGTGTCGCTTGAGGCGAGCAACGATTTTGAGTGGGAGGTATTGATTAACCGTGAATTTACGGTACTTTTAATGCTTTAAACTTACGGTTTTGATGTGTCTTAAATATTTGTAGTAGATGTGATGGTATTTTACTTGGATTTTACAGGAAATAGGTCTTGGAGGAGTTGGCACTGAAAGGTTGCAGCAGTAAGGATTTTTTGTGTTTTTGTGACTGGACCTACGAGCCAGAGGATGATCTACAAGTTGTAGGAAGGAGTCGTAATTTGAAGTGCTGAAATTGAAGCTAAGTATTAAATGAGGGAAGCCGAATGACGAGCCGTACAAATAGAGTCGTACAAAAGTTCAGAAGTTGAGCTCCAGTACTTAAATGACAGTTGAACAGGACAGGTTGTATAAAGATCTATAGGCCATAGATCATACCCGTAGAAAGTGATACTATATTGAAGGTCAAGTTGCTGATTGACGGAAGGTACCTATGAACCGTAAGAGTTCCTACAAGTTGTAGGTGCCAACTGTAGAAACCTCTATCCAAGCCAAATTCTCTTAGATTTCCTTTTCCTACTCGATTTAGGATTTTTTTTTCTATAAATATTAGTTGTATTTTATGTTTTTGGGTTGTTAGATGTTTTGAGATACATACTTTTGTCTTTGAGAATTTCCTTGCAAAACATTTTGTGCAATTGATTCTTGAAGTGTTGGTTTATAATATTTTCTTTTGTTCATCAATTGAAGATTCCGGATTTCATCTACTTTAATTGTAAGTCATGATTTATTCTATTAACCCTATTATGAATTGTGATCATCCAAGAATGAGTAGCTAAATCCACAACTAGGGTTGTGGGAACCATGAGTAATTAACAATATAAAACTAATAATTAAGTAATTCTGGGATAGTGTTTATGCATGTATTGTTGTTCTCTTCATTTTGATTGCTTTTTATCGGTGCGCAACGTTAGAACTTACCTTATTCCTACTTTCCCGACCAAGAAAGTAATGGAATGGTAAGAGAGATTCAACAACAGAGATTTAGTGTTGAAAATCCTCTATCTAATAGCCTAACCCAAATATGTGAGGTGCTAATCAGTGGTCAATGGTAAGGGTTGCTAAAGCATACACCCGTAGACCGACCAAGTTGTATGGTGAAATTTCCTTTTTGGATGACCAATCACTTAGGAGATACCTAACCTACCGACTTTACATGTTAAACACTAGGAAATGGTTTCTATTATTAGGTTTACTGCGTTAAAAACTTGTGGGGAATACGTATACCCTAGTTTCATCTCATATTGATCTTACAAAACTACGGATTTTGTTTACGTGGTACTAATATCAATCAATCATTATTTTTTATTACAAAAATCCCCTTTTACGGAAATAATCTGACTATAAGTACAATCAACAGTAAATTGGCCTAAGTCAAGACCATATTCCGCGTGGGATCGATCCTAACCTTTGTTAGGTTCTTTATTTGACAACGACCGCTCATACTTCTCTAGGGAGGTGTAATTTGGGCGTATCATAAGGCAAGTACAAAATCTTAAGACCAAGGAGATTAATTTTGTGAAGGTGTAGTGGAAGCACCATTTCGTCGGAGAGGCGACTTAGGAGACAGAGTTTGACATGCGTGCTAGATATCCTTAGCTTTTTCAAGTCTTCAGGTACTTTCTTTTACTTTATATTTGAGGACAAACATGGTTTTCCATGGTGGATAATGTAATGATTGGGTTGGTTATTTTTGTATTTTTCTTGTAAAATTATCATTTTACCCCTCCCGATATTGGCCCTGATTCATTTCTGATTGTATTTTGAAATTTGTTTCAGGTTTCGACCAAAAGTTGTGAATTGTGAAAGTTTTTTAGTTTGAAAAGATAAAGTTGTTAAAGAGTGATTTTCATTGTCTTTTAGAGTTTCGAGTCTCGGAATAGAATTTTATCAATGCCATTAGTCCTGGAATGTGGAATTTTGTCTAATTGTTGGTTTCAAATTCAGAATTTTTTTCATGGATTTGAGGTCCTAAATTGGAAATTATTAAGATTTTCGCCTTTGAGTTAACTGTGATCAACATTTGGAAATCAGATGTTCGTATCGGATTTTCGAAAGTTCTGTTGGATTTGGGAGATAATTTTAAGCCCAAAGGGATTCTTGGTTGAATATTTAGAGGTCCCGAGCTTACTTTGGCCTTTTTAGGCATTATGTTTGTTTTTTGTGATTTTTATGAGTTTTTGGTCAATGAGACCTCAGATTTATGTTTGAATGGTTTCATTGAGTCCAGAATATTGAGTTTAGTCAGGTAGCATATCTTGTTTGTGTGCACAAGATTCTGAAAATATACTGAGAGTCCCTTCAAGGATTTGAGAGTTGGTTATTTTTCTTATGCCTGGTGTGCTTCACTTTAGCGAGGAACAGCTCGCTTCTGCGTACGTTGCTTCATCGAGGATCTGATCGCATTCGCGAGGGGTCAAGTTCCCCTGACCCTCACATTCGTGAAGATTGCATCGCTTTCACAACCTTTGCTTTAGCGAAGGAAGCCTCACGAAAGTGAGGCTGGCCACTTACTCAAGGGCTTCTTTCGCGACAAAGTTGTCGCTTCCGTGAAGCTCATGTTGGCGATCTTGGGCTCGCGAAAGCAAGACCTAGGAGGGTTTTGGTTTGACATTTTGGGGGTTTTCCCCATTTTCTCTCATTTTGAGTTTTGGAAAACCCTTGGAGACGATTTTAATGAGATTTTCATGGTAAATCATCTGGGTAAGTGTTTATAACCCTAAACTTTCATTTTCCAATCATCTTTATGAAACTAAGCCTTTAAATCTTGATTTTTGAATAGCAAATTGAAAGTTTTTCAAGAAACTTGTGTTTTTAAGAAAAATGATGATTATGCGTTGAATTTAACTCCGTTTCGGAAATGGTTTTCACCAATGGATTCTAAAGGCTTAGGGTAACATATTTATGTAACAATTATCATATTCAAACCTTTTTTTTGGAATTGAGTTTTTGAGCCGATTTGACCAATTAATTCAAATTACTTGATATGAGTGTTGTTAGTTCCGGAATCTCATTGTGAAAACTTGTTTAACTAGATTGTGTTGATTTCGATATCGTTCGGAAGGTAAAAGTTCAAGTTTTGAATTGATTTGTGATTGATTAAGTAAAGTGAACATTTAAACCTTGTTAGCGCTTGTAAAATCTTAAACTCTCTTTCTTGTATGTATTGGGCGTAATGCGAATGAGATGATTAATGTCGAGGTCATTATAGGTGAGTATTATTGATGTCGAGGCCATTACCTGCGATGATATTGATTTTGAGGTTATTATCGGCAAGTGATATTGATGTTGAGATCATTATCAGCAAGTGTTGTTGATGTCGAGGTCATTATCAATGAGTGATATTGATGCCTAGGTCATTGTTGGCGAGTGTTATTGATGTTAAGGTCATTATCGATAAGTGTTGTTGATACCGAGGTCATTGTCGGCGAGTGTTATTGATGTCTAGGTCATTGCCAGTAGAAACATGGACTATGGGTGTTCCCTATTAGTCCCGATTGATATTTGTGATAGTTGAACTTGATTATTGTGATTGATTACTTGATACTTGTGATTGATAAACGTGATACTTGAGATTGATGAACTTGACTTTGATACTTTTGATTGATGAAATTGACTATTATGACTACTGAATTGTGACTACGGAACCTTGGGAGATGTTTATTGTAAGCTATAGGTTGGTCTGATTTCTATGCAGGTTGTAGTTGTGGCGGTTTGATTGGGATGAAAGGAGTTCACGTATTCTAGCTAGTTTTACCTTATTTTAGTGGGTTGCTTGTTGAGTACCGTGTTGTTTGGTACTCACTCATTGCTTCTACACTTGTGTAGGTTCTGAGTCTAGATCTGTGTGATTGCTTTTCTTCTTTCTACGTTCGAGGCTTTCTGTGGATACTTGAGAGGTAGTTGTTTGTCATCCCGGTGGGCCTTCTTGTTCCTTACTTATGTTTTGTTCTATTTGAGAGGCAAAGACAATGAGACTTGTATTTATCTTTCAAACTCTGTTTTTACACTAGTGGCTTGTACACGTGACAACCAGATTTTAGAGGTATTGAGAATGACTAAGTTTTGTGTGCTTATGTTATAATTAATTTATTTATGCATTTCCTTCGTATTATTGAGCTTTAGATTGACTTGTCTTAGTGGAATTAGACAAGTGCCACTACCTCCATTTTTGGGTCATGACATTTTATGAGGGTGTTTTAGTCCTAAAACCTTTGGGAAGGTATCTAAATAATCCTAAAATGTCTTAAGAGGGTTAGAAAATCAATTTTCATCGTTCAAAACCCTCTTATCCTCTCCCCAAAATTCAGCTCTCAAGAACATCAAGAAATTCCATGGCTTGGGATCATCTTCAAATATTCTCCATCAAGCTTCGTCACTAAGGTATGTAGTGCTACAATGAGGAACTTCTTTCATCCACATGTCTAAGATTCCTCAATTCACATGAATTCAATTTTATAGTTAAGATTTATAAACCCACTTTCAGATTCACAATTTATATTATCCAATGGCATGATTTCTTGAATTATTTACTCATGATTATGAATTTTGAAAATTGTATTTCCTTTTATGTTTAGCAAGGTTTTCATTGTCATTCTTATTAGTTCTTGACATGATTATCTATGATTCTTTAAGCTTATATTTAAAAGCATGATTTTAGAACATTTATGTTATTATGAAAGGTATTTTGAGAATCTACAAGGTATGCATGTTCTAGAAAACTTTCTCAGGATTTGAAAGATATGGTTTAGAAAGAAATTTTAGCATATGATTTAAGAAAGAAAGATTTGAGCATAGTCGCACAGCAAGATCTATTTTAGAAAAAGATTTTGAGTAAGACTCATGATAAACTTCTAGATAAGCGTAGCAAATATGTTTGTATGAGCTATATAGATAATATTTTTGGGAGTAGTATTTAGTACCGAGTGAATGAGGGTTCTAGCTATCTCAAGTTCTAGAATTACATTTCACCATAGGATTATATTTCATCGCTTTTTCGGTTGACCTTTTGGCCTGTACCGTGTATCGTGTCTTGCTTGTTCAATTAAAATTCTAGTTGAGTTTTTTCTTGTCCCCTAGCTTATCGGAAATGTGAGTTGTTGTATTAATGGTGCTCTCTTGTTTATTAATGTGTAACGACCTTCTATACATAGTATAGATACATTGTTTAAATATATGATTACATAAACAAGATACATTCTTCCTTCATAGTTATACAAAGGAGATACATTTTTTTGGTAATGTATATATAATGTATAATAGTGTATAAGAATGTATATAATTTATAATTGTGCAAAAAAGTGTATACACGATTATAGTGTGTTGTATAAATTTGAAAAATGGAGAACGAAAAAAATGAAGAGGGTTCTCGGTGGCTCGGGGAAGAAGGTAAAAAAATAACAGTGAAAGAAATTTGGCTTCCTAAAATTCATTTTTAATATGTGTTGGTTAGTCTATTTATAAATACTTATAGGACAATGTAAGGAATTAAACTGTTTATTTGGAATGTACATTTGTAAGAACTTCCTTCTCCTTGCTAGTAGCTTCACTATTTAGACTTGGGTTATTTCTGCAATGGTTGAGTTGCTCTTCCAAGGGATTCTACAAAGCAAACAGCATAAAATTCAAGAAACTGTGAAATCAAGCCATGCCATTGCATTTCCAGAAATCGAAGCCAAAAACAATTGAAGACAAGTTACACTTCCACTGCCATTCCTATATCCAACGTTTCCTCCTAATTCTACTATGAAAAAAAAAGAACAAAAAATAATAACGCATTCATTTCATCACTGCTTTACAGCATCTATAATGCATGTGGATCATGAAGTGCAACAAATTTTGGTATATGATGGTGGGAGGACTAAAAATGGCCATGACATCCTTGGTTTTTCATCATGTAAGCTCCCATTGTCTCATATATAGGAGACCTCTCTACCTGTGGCATCTTCTTGCAGTCCAGAACAGGTGGAGCATTATTCTGAAATGTCCTTTCTATCTTTGGCTCAATTGTCTTTTTCAAACTCGACTTCTTTTGAAGATCAATTCCAGAGCATTGTGTTTACTACAAACCTAGCTCACTAACACGTCACCTTCCAACATCCGAAGTACCTACAAGTGCAATGAGAAAAACAAGAAGTGTGTATATACATAAGGATCATATTATAGTATTCAGATGAATTATATTCTGAGGTGTAGCTAACATGATGTCATTAAGTTTAACCTTGAAAGTAACATGAGCTTTGCTTGTTGATAATAAGCAATTAAAAATGACACGGGTTATATGCTAGTTCCTACTACTCTAGTGATATAAGCAATGTTTTCCTTCTTATGGAGCAGGCCAGAAACAAGACTGTTAGATGATGAATCAAACAATAGAGTACCAGCAAGCACCGGCTTTAACCTCCTGCAATTATTGAGCCATGGGGAACTTCCTGAGTTATAATAACTTTACTCAAGAATGATCTTTTACAGAAACAAAGCTGAAATACCAGTCATGAAGAATCTATTAACATTAGGTCCTTTCTGTTTCTTTTGTTTTCTAGGGGGTGGGGGTAGACAATTTTGTCTTCTCGTATTACTATATCTCTACAGTCAATAATTTTATATGAAGAACTAATGAACTTCAATCACTTGCTGCCGTTTACTGTTGAGGTCTATCAAGTGAAGTTTTGCATTTGGTCAATAGTTTGGACCACAGTCATTATAGTCAGAGCATATAATTAGCTTCCAGAACTAGAAACTCTTGTAGCAAAAATAGGCAGTTTTCTCACAAGTTTAAATTTTTAGACAGCAACATTCAGTAAATATCTCTACCTGAGACATCCTCGGCCTTGAATTAGGGTCCCGGCGAATACATAATGAAGCACAATGTAGCATGCCACGAACCTCCTGCTCCAAGCAGCAGTTCACTAGACATGGGTCGATGAGTTCAGAGATGGCACTCTTTCGAAGCAGAGGACGTGCCTGCTCCATTTGGAATATAAGGATAAACTATTACTACTCTAAACCATTAAAGCATGGGCATACACAGACATTGATGTGCCAATAAAACACAAGGAAAACTTAAAGAACTCATACCCATTCACTGAGGGACTGCTGGCCCTTTGGGCGGTTAATGTCTATAGCTTTTCTTCCAGTGACAAGTTCCAATAGTACTATACCAAATGAGTATGCATCAGCTTTTTCAGTTATTTGACCACTTTGAGCATATTCCGGTGCCAAGTACCTGAACATGAAAAAATTGCACCAATTAATAGGCCGAAAGATAGTGTGCCGGGACAACTGTGTAAGGTTTCATATATAGTTATTTACCCAAATGTTCCAATTACTCTGGTATCAACTCCTAAGTCTCCTTCGGGTTGCCACCTCGCCAGCCCAAAGTCTCCAACCTATATCACAAAGAAAAAGTGAAGAGGGGGGTTTAAAATAGTAGATGAAAGAAAAGAATATTAGAACCAAGCAACAAGTTCGTTTTGTGACCAGTTTTATAGAACAAATAATCTACTACATTTTAAAGACAATTAAGGCAAGATATTTCTGTAGAACAAAGATTTACAAAGATCAACTAAAGCTTGTGTTCTTTTAAAGCATATAAAGAAGGCCAAAACATGACGAGCAATAATGCAAATAGAGAAACTAAAGTGTAAAAGAGCAATACGCACCAATGGCTCAAAATCATGAGTTAGGAGGATATTATTTGGCCGCATGTCACGATGAACAATACAACCTACTCTGCACTCCTCATGCAGGTATCTCAGTCCTCGAGCAGCTCCCACAGCAATCTTTTGACGTGCTGACCAATTTAATGGATGTCCATTACGTCCTGTGGATTGACAACTTGGTTATGAACATATAATTATGGATTGCACAGTTTTTGACAGGTTCCTAAGTTTTCAAGAAACATCGGTGTTCACTACATGCTCTACACATGAGCAAAAGAGGTTCTCATAATAATCGTCCATATAAAGTGAGTTTGTAAGGTGAAAAAACACTTTTGACAGATTTATGTAAGGGAGGAGTTATGACTAGAAGTGGAACCTCACACTCAAATTATCAAATTAGAAAAAAAGAAGAAAATAACAGCTTCAATTTCCACTCACTTAAATCATTTCAATGTCATATAGATCAAGAACTGGACATGGGGTTTAATGAGTATTGAGATATAAAAACATATGACTAGAGAAGTTGGTACCATAAAGGTGAGAATCTAAAGAGCCATTGCAGATGTATTCATAAACTAGTAACCTTCTTCCATCTTCCACACAGAAGCCTATCAGCATCACAACATTTCGATGTTGAGCACAGCTCAGGACTTCCACTTCAGAGCAAAATTCAAGGTCTCCCTGCGAACTAGCTGATTTGTATTGCTTGACTGCTATGACTTGGCCATCTGGTAAGTGTCCACGATGTACAGAACCATACCCACCCTCAGCCAAAAAGTTAGCTTGTGAAAATCGACTGGTAGCATGTTTGAGCTCAGAATAAGTGAACCACCGAGGTGGTTTTCCAAATAAAGGTGCCTTGTGTTGACATATTGAACAAAGTGGAGGAGGATCAGCAGGAGAATTTTTGTTTAATAACATCATTTTTCTCATATTGCTGTTTATTTCCACATCATGCCCTTCTTTCTTTAAATAAACTATAGGTTCTCGATCAAGTCCAAATGATTTCTCTGGGAAAATATCATGCTTTAACTTTAGCAGTGTGCCTTTGGATCTTGGTGAATCTCTCTTTAAGTAATGTGAGAAATCCTTTGCTGCAACGAGAATGTCTTGCATCCATTGCTGCGAACATATGCTTGTTGTAGGTGAACTCAGTTTTTCACTATCTGTATCTGAATCGGATTCATCTGAATAATGATTGCATTTATGTGAAAAGGTCTTCTTCGTATCCCAATTGACCTCAGAGAAGAAAAGAGGAGAAGTCCCTATGTCTAGACTGGAAATTGAGGATGTCCCAGCATCAGTTGTGGTGAATGATGAATGCTCTGGACTACTTGCTGGAGTCACGTTCGGCACCCGAATCTCATTCCAGTGATCATCAGACTTTTCACCTAAATGTTTCGAAGATGCTTGTGACGTACGGGAGACTTCAGTTTCAGTGTTGGGGAATCCAAGGAAATTCAAACGAAGCACTTTTGGTTGAGAGTTTTTCAACTGAACAATATTGCATTCCAGTTGCTCCATACAGATTCTAGCCTCTTTTTTCATTCTTCTGGACATGAGGAGTCAAGGAAATATGCATTTAGCAACAAGAGAATGCCTACATTTTAATCAGATGCAAGAAACAAAGTTTTTATATGAAAACATGAAATAAGATGTACACCGTATTACTTATCCAATACCACCCATCGAGTCTGAACTCTCCTAGCTTCAGCAGCCACTACTCCAGACTGTGATCCAGAAATGACTTTGACCTTCACCTTCATCTGTGAAATAGTACTGAATGATGTGGTAATCCTATATGAGGGAACTAAAATTTCAGAATTAGATAGATCACTTACTTTATTTGGATCATAAATATCATGAAGTTGAAGCAACATTTGAGTACACGATTCTGAAATGAAATCCTTTTGATCTAAAGTCGTTCCGGACAGTGATCTCCAGTTGCTAGCCGTGCAATCGCTGTTAAATCTACGTAAACCCCAAAGCCTTATACCTGAAAGTGTAGATAACCAGTCCTAAGCTACTTTTAACAGATTTCTCTGTAGCAAATGAAAGTAGTGATGACAAGAGTAAAAAAACTAGAATCACATGCATAGAAACTATCCTAATTCTTTCAAAGATCAAGTTAAACAGCCCAATGACATGAATCAAGGCTTGAACTGGTAATAGCTCTAGAAATTCTGGAAGAAGCTGCCATATTCATTATCAACAAAAGGAGCAAAAATACAACAACATACCCAAAGAAATCCCACTAATTGGGGTCTGGGGAGGGTAGAGAGTATACGCAGACCTGACCTTACCACTCTGTTTTCGAAAAAATGAGCAGAAATGAAGGAAACAAAAACAGGGTAATCCTCTAAATTGCACAATCAATAGCAACTAAAATGAAACATAAAAGGAGAAACACCTTCTCCAATACAAGTAGTAGTACATTAGGGCAGAAAAAAAAAAGTTTACTTGAGGTATGAGGAGGAATGACAACCAGCAACTTAACAGAATCCCCAGGTTGAACCACATGAGTTAATGCCCAAATAAAAGCACTTCTTGAAATCTCTCTCGAAGCTTTCACAGCAACAACCACAACTCTCTTACCCACATCCAAGCTCCCACTCTTCATCTCAGATATCTTCAATTGTTTGATTATTCCTCAGAAACCCATTCAGTTTATGTTGCAAATAAAAGATTCCCAAATCCAAAATCAAGAATTGGACGGATGTTAACTGAAAGGTTTCTTCAGAGTAAGAAAAAAATGTGCAAAGTGTGACCCAGAAACAGAAAGCGAGGTGTCATGATTTTCTGGTGTTAAGTAAAAAGGGTAAAAGCAGACAAACCCAAATTGTCAGCAAAGCCAGCCAGCAAACTTCGTTAATAATTGGGATCAATCAAATAAGGGAGCGGTGCCCAACAAAAATTGAAACGATGATCAAGGAAAACGACAGTGAAAGATAAACAAACTTTGAATAACAGTTCGTTTTCCGGTGACCCCACAAGATTCCTATCTACTCTTCTTCCTTTTTTATACACGGAAAGCTTCTATTACTGTACTAATACTAATGGAATCAACCATGCTACACTCCAAGAATATAACCTCTCCTTTGACCACATTGTCAAGTGGAAAGTTAAACTTGAAAAAAATTGTGATTTTTGGAACTTCAATTTGTATTTGGATATTATTTTAATTGGAAAAGCTTTCAAGGTTTGGTAAGCAAAACTCTAAAATGTTTGATCCTTGTTTAGAATTGAAAATATTTTTAATACAGATATTTAAAAGCTAATCCAAATTTATAGTCTAGTAGATATTTGCAAATACATTTTTAAAATCTAATTCAAAATAAATGGTCAAACACTAGGTAAGGAACTAGTGGCAACACCAGCCCAAACTTTTCTTTTTCTTTTTGACATTGCTGATGAGAGCCCAAAAGTGTGTTTTGGTGAAAAAAACATTTTTATTTAAAAAAAATTAGCGTTTGGCAAATTCTTAAAACTATTTTTAAATGAAAGCAAGAAGCAGAAGCAGAAGCAGAAAATTATTTTCCTAAGACTAAAATATTTCTCCCATATATACATATTTACTACTATAT
This sequence comes from Solanum paucissectum, assembly GCA_029582445.1. NCBI lineage: Eukaryota > Viridiplantae > Streptophyta > Magnoliopsida > Solanales > Solanaceae > Solanum > Solanum paucissectum. The sequence goes on along the minus strand of JAJONZ010016669.1, from coordinate 25,309 downwards.
CCTTTATTAATTAATTACTAACATATTTCATAAGTTTGGTTAGTTTCATTCAAGAATTATTTTTTATATAATATTTTTTTATTATTTTATGTTTATATTATTATTATTATATATTAATTTACGTTTTATTTTACAAAATCAGAAATAAATGTAATAACAACATTTTTGTACGATTAAAAATATGAAGAATTTTATTTATTTTTGTGGTGAATTTTTGGAATGATTTTTAAATTTATTTTTCTTGATATTTTAAATTATATTTAATTCATCATGCTAGTATTATATTAATATTTTATTTATTTATTTATTTATGTATAATATTGATTGAAAATTTGAATATGTATATTTTAATTTAATTAAAAAAATATTAATTAAAAAAATTCTATAAATATTTAATATAGTTTCTCTCTATAAAATAATCTTATTATTAAAAGTGCATTGATACATACCCTTTTTCTTAATTTAACTCTCAAAAGTATTTTTTTGAAAAAGATTAGTCAAACACGATTTGTTTATCAAAATCATTTTTCAAATGAATTAGCCAAACACAAATTATTTCTAGAAATAAGCAATTTTAGCGGTAATGCCAAACAGATTTTCAATCTGTTCAAACTTTAAATAAATGAAAAGAGGCTAAAATATACCCAAAGTATTAAAAGTAGCTCATAAATGTCTTCCTTTGACTTTAGGCTCAAATATACCCTACAACTAATGGATCAACTTAATATATAGTGGACTTTAAAATAATTATATGGCACGTTACAAGTTTGTCACACGTATAATTTAGGATTAAAATTACATACATCCATTTATTAAGAAACTTAACCTTATTTAATCTTAACTTAAACCCACGACCCCTTTTTATTCTTCCTCATTAGAAGAAATTAGTTTTAAGTAATGACTTTTGAAGTTTAAGATTAGGTTCTATAATGTGCAAACCCTCAATTGAGATTTATAAGTCATCAAAGAAGCAAAGCCTCTTAATATACGATTTTGAACAAATCTTATCTAAAGCAATATGAGGAGCAATGTAACAAAGAAAATATGTGTATTTCTAGAAAGATTATGATACATAGAGAGCCAGGTATAAAATCTATCACATAAGATATTTAGAAGTTTGTCATACCTACAAGTGTCATTTGTGGAGAGCAAAGAAGGATTGTGCAAGAAGATGCTAATGTTATTAAAGAATGTAGAATATTCATGTCAGTTTAGGAACTAAGGATATGTATTCCACTTTCGCATTAGACTACAGTACACTATTTTTTCGATGTCTATGGTACACAATTTAATCCACCCCAATCTTCATTAGAGAATCCCACACGATTAAGAGATGATTGAGCAGAGATTCAAAAGTCAAACTGAGTCGTACTAGTTAAGTATATATAGAAGCACTCCATTTTACAACACTCAAGTGATTATCCACTCGATTCTGCATGAATTGACAAAGAAGATAAACAGAATGAGTGAGGTCTGATCATGTGAGAGTTAGGCACTAGAAAGCGCCAAACACATTTCTAAATTTGAAAGAATCAAACAAGGGATCATTTAAATTATGTAATCCATGTTTCTGAGCAAGTGGAGTACTGTAAATGGCACGAGCATATGCCAATTTCGTTCTCTGTAAATCATCAAGACATACTTTTGTTGGTTAAGGTGTAAACCATCCTTGGTACGCACGACTTCAATGCCTATATATATAGTAATGAAGAGGACCCATGTCTTTCATGGCATACTTGGTTTTAAGTTGTTAATTAAGGCATGAAACATTGAGGAGTTTCTATATGTGTAGACTATATTGTCAACATATAATAAAAGAAAATGGTATCTTGAGAAGACTGTAAGATGTAAAAGGAAAAGTTTGCTTTTCTACAAGTAAATTCCACTTAAAAGAAGTGGGTGCTAAACTTCTGAAACCAAGCGTTGGGTATAGTTTCAATTCATATAGAGACCTTTGTAGATTATACACATGAGTTGGAATTATTGGATTAAAAACCCCCGAACTATGTTTCATAAATACTATCTCCTTAAGAATTTCATAGAGGAATGCATTCTTGAGATCGAGTTGCTTGATTTGCCGGTAGAATAATTAGTCCTGGCGCTCAGAAAAAACTAGTGGTGGCATATCTTATGGTAATCCTTCTCTTACCATGATAATCAAGGAGAATCAAAAAAGGTATCAGCTACGATACTAATTTTGACCTATTAACAAATAGGTTCATCAAAAGTGGTATGAAGAAGGTGCATAAGCTTGACCAAGTGTAGGTATTGTAGTAAATGATTATCCACAACAAGTACTACAGTATCTAGGGGTTCATCCAATGCAATTTGGGGAACCTATTATGTCAACAACTCTCAAAGGGTCTATTATGGTTACAAATGTCAAGGTTGAAACTATTAGAATCAATGAAAACATTAACCACAAGGACATGATAATTAAGGGTTTGGGTATCATAACAAAGGTGGTCATAATTTGGGAAACTAGAACAATGGTAACAATTTTTTCAACATAAGCTTAAATCCATATGTCCCTCAAAAGGGACGAACATCTAACTCACAATAGTGGAGAGAGGGTCCTTGTAATATGCAAAGAAATTCTAAGTTAAAAGGTGTATAGTAGAAAAGGTTATGTAGAATCTAGAGTGGACTGATGCTATAATTCACAACATTTCAGAGACCGTGAGTTTCCACACCGCCGCTATTTGAAAACTTGAAATACAAGTGTGAGCCATGTCTAGGGAGCATAACCTTCACCAAAAGGGCAAACTTTCAAGAAACACAATTGAAAATCTAAAAGGGAGTAGAAGTAGGTCTATGTCTCACTGTATGTCAATCACCATAAGGAATGGAAAGTTTCTCTAAGATGAGATAGGATATGTTGAAGTTTCATATATACTTAAGGTGGAAACACCTATTATAGTTGTTGATGAAAGTGTTGTGAATAAATCATTGTTCCAAGATGCAAATAGTTCTATGGTTAAAGAAGAGGTAATTGAAGTGTCAGAACCTCTACCGCCACTTCTTAAGCATGTCCTTCTTTTTCCTTAAAGGATTATAAAAGGCAAAAGAGGCCACATTTGAAAAATATGTTGATGTCTAGAAACAAGCAATATTCGATGTTATATTCCTAGATGTTATCTAAGATATGCTAGGAATTACTAAGGGGTCGTTTGGTAGCTAGATAAAGCTACATCTAATGTATGGATAACTTTGTTATTCATGTATTAATTTATATCATGTTTTGTTTGCAAATAGGATGAAAGTTATTCATGTATTAATTTTATACAATGTTTGGTTGTTAGATTTTCAAATGTTGTATAAAAGTTATTCATGTATTAATTTTATACGATGTTTGATTGATAGGTTTTCAAATATTGTATAAAAGTTATTCATGTATTAAATTTATGGTGTTTGGTTGCGTTTTTTGTACATAATTAATACTTTGTATAACTTATGAGGGAATATATGTATGATTTATGCAGGATTGAAGGTGGAATAAGTTATGTGTGTATTAGTTATACATGTATTAAAATAGTAAATTACATATTTACCCCTATCAATTTACTTTTAAATAAATATTAATTTACAACAAATCAAATAATTAATACATGTAACAAAAGCACTATGCATTTTTTTGCTTTGGATTTTTTATCTTCTTAATTGATTAATTACTTTTAGTTTCTTTGCTTAAATTCTTGTTAAGTGTTCTCTAGGTGGTAAGGATGTAACACCTCAGAAATTATAAGGTCAGATTTGAAAGAAAAAGTGCAGATTTTGGCACTTGTGCAGGAACTATATGTCCTATCTACGGACCGTAGGAAGTCCTACATGCCGTAGAAAGGAAGTCGTGGAGTTGAGTTGATTTGAGTTTTTGGAAATGTTGAGCCTCTGAAGTTGGACCTACGAATGGACAGGATGGGACGTAGTTGGTTCTACTGGTCGTAGCTGGGTCCTGTATAAGGATTTCATACTTAGTGAAATTTTGGAACTAAGGTTGATGACTATATATGGGGTCTACGGACCGTAAAAGGGTCGATGGTCCGTAGAAAATTGGCCAAATTTTAGGTCCCAGTAAGATTACCTATGGTTGACGTGTACGGTCCGTAAGAAGTTCTACGGTCAATAGGTCCAAATCATAGAGTCCTTCAGCAGTTTTTAATAAAGGGTATTTAGGTGTTTTCCTATGCATTTAATACCTATACTAGTCGTTTTGACCACATTTCTAAGGGAAATTAAGGGATTAAGGTTGAAGATTACAGATGGGGTCTACGGACCATAAAAGGATCGACGGTCCGTTGAAAGGGTTTCGTAGAAAGTTGGCCAAATTTTAAGTCCCAGTAAGTTGACCTATGGTTTGCCCCGTACGGTCCATAAGAAGTTCTACGGTCCATAGGTCCAAACCATAGGGTCCTCAGACAGTTTTTAATGAAGGGTACTTGTGTTTTTTTCTATACATTTAATGCCTATACTATGTCATTTTGACCCTATTTCTAAGTCCTATAACGACCCTTGAGTTCCTAAATCTATCTGAACCCTATCATTCTCTCAAATTCCCAAATCTCATCCAAGTTCATCATCCCTAATTATCTCTTAAGCTAAAGGAAGAAAACTAGGGCTCCAAGCTTCAAGTCTTCTTTTTCTTATTTCTTTGCTATACTTTGATCAAGGTATGTGAGAATTCACCAATGGGTTCCATTCATCCATTGAGTCCCAAAGAAATTTTAAGTTCCAATTCAATTTCACCCCTTTCAATTAGTGTTTATATCAATCTTCATGGGTCTTATTTGATTATGATTCAATTGTTCAATTTCAATCTTATTATGTATGCTTTGATTAAACTACATGATTTTCAATCGATTTCATATAGACTCATGTTTTTACTTGATTATGATGACGAATTTATGAAGAAAGCTTATGAATTTATGAAGTATGATTTATGAAAGCTATGGATGTTTTATGAAAATGATGTTTATGAACTAAGGATACTTATGAGACAAGTATTAATGAATTGTGAAATATTTTCTCACATATTATGAAATCAGGGTTAGGTTTTCTCACGCATTGTCATGATCCAGGGGTAACCCCTAGATGTAACAAGGCGTATGAAACCCCGAGAGGCCCCATACAAGCCACTTGGCATATCATAACATAAAGTAATAAAAAAGGTGGGGAAATTTAAAACATTTCAAACAATCAGAGTCTTTCATAAAATGAGTGGAAGTCTAATGACATTGTCTCAAACCATCTAACATAAGAGAATAAAATCTTGGGACGCAGCCCATACAATAGTCCAACATGAAAAGAAAGACATAAAAGAGAAAGGGGTGATCCAATCCAGGGGTGATCCAATCCTCAAATGCTATGAGGACCCACCAAATATTCACTTGCTTGATCAACTATGAACCTAACCACAAGTGTGTGAATCAAGAGTGTCGGACCCTACATTTTGATAAGAAATGTAGGCAAGAGTATGTGTTAGTACAAACATATACTAAATATGATAGCTTGCATAAACAACATAAACATAAGCATTAGTCAACATAAGACACAAGTCATAAACATAATCAATGCACATAAATCATCATAATAAAAGAGGAATACTTCCTTAAGCAACCTCACTCATCCATAGCCAAGACTTAGGTCATCCGCCTCTAGTCAAGCATACTTCATGGAAGGCATATCTAGAAACATTCCAAGTTAATCTTCCTCATAACATAATCACATCATTCATACTTACTTTTAAAGACATGGGTGCCTCATTGCCTAACATACGAAGGCTAATGGGTATTCATCTCTTGCCTTGCTTACTTTAGGATTATGGTACTCGCCTCCACAATCACATCATATGACACGGTACTCGCCTCCACATCATTTCACAAGGATCATGGGTACTCGCCTCCATGTCCATTCATTATAATAAGAAAGTGGGGAATCACCTCTTGTTCAATTCTAAGGAGTATGAGAATTCACCTCATATCCTTAACATATAGAGGTCAAGGGTAGTAGCTCTTGCCTCATCATTCATTAAGCATTTTAGTCTAGATTCATTTAGGTGATCAGTCCTTTCAACCTAGAATCATTTATGTGAGTAAACCTTTCACATTCATTCAATCATGTTTATCAATTCATTGTAGGAAGTATCCCTTCCATACTACAACATCAACAATCAACAATTCATAGTCTAGGCTTTACTCTCAAGCACTAACATCATATTCATCATATATGCTTCAATCTCAAGAAATTCTAGTCATGATTAATCAATCCTATAAGGAGATATCTAACCCATAAGTTTCCCTCTCATGGCATCAAACCCAACATATCAATTCTACCCTAAAATCATAGGATAGGCATGGGTACATGTAATTTCATCCTAAAAACATGTAATTCTATTAACTCAATCATAAGCAATCATAATCCACTTAATTGGATCAACATTCATCATAACCCACAACATTGGAAGAAACCCTAACAAAAATTAGGAATTTAGACTTCACAATTAGGGAATATAAAGGGACTCCATGGGAGAAAGGATCTCATGGATGAAAATCAATCATACCTTAGTCACAAAACCCACCAAAAGCCTTGAAGATTGGACACTTGAACTTGACCTACCTTCAATCTATTCCTTCTTCTTCCACTTTCTAGAGAGAGAATATTTGAGAGAGAGTTTGGGGTTTTCTTTTGGGAATTGAGAGAATGACTTAAGAAAAGTGAATTTAGCGGTCTAAAATACTTATATAGGTGGTATAGTCTTGGGTAAAATGACACCACTTCAATTTAATTAAAACTGAAAAAGACCCTTAAGTCCCTAAAAATAACCGTCAGCTCTTGGACCATGGAATCCCGACTGACGGACAGTAAATGGACCTACGGTCTGTCCTGCACAGTCGTGGTCTGGTCAGAGAATTTTGGCCCATCGACGGTCACTGGACCACGGGGCGTGGATCCACCTATGGTCTGTAGGTCCCACCGTAGTCCATGGCCTGGACCAATTCCTGGAATTGCCTACCCACATCCCCACCTACGGTTCGTGGGTCAACCTATGGTTCGTGGTTGGCCCTCGTGAATGGCACATGTAAGTTCCAATTCAGCAACTTTGCCTCTTTTCGAATTCGGGGTGCTACACGCATGTATGAATCATGATATTTAGGAGCTACACTATGATGATTTATGATTGAATTGGTAGTTTAATTATGTATTTCCAAGTATGATGATATGAATATAAATATGACTAATTCCGTTGGAATTTTACTTAGCACCGAGAGGACTTTGAGATGGAGGCTCTCTTATGAGTAGAAGTCGGGTCTCTAGAAGCAATTTCATTGTCCCAAACTACGTGCCCATATAGGATTATCTTAAATGACCTAACTAGTTGATGATTCGGGAATTTTGACTCATTCAGGGTTTATTATTCAATAATTTAGTGTCATCAATGCCTATTTTATGCTCATAACTGATGTAAATATGTTGTTATACAACAATGAAGGCTTAAGAGTGAGGCAGGGACATTACAATGAAAAAAGTAGTGAACAAGTTTGAAAAGCTGAAGAAAAAAGAAGTTGGACCTCGCAAAAGACACTTGGCGACTCACCAAGTGAGCCTCTAGCTCGCCTAAAGTTCCAGCGAAGTAACCCATGGACCAAACCAACTTGGCGAGCAAAAATATGATTCAGTGAAGCACCGAATGGATCAATGACAATGATCAAGCTCCCCAAAAGCTCCAAAACAATTTGATGGAGGATCCAAGTCAAAAGGCGAGAATAAGAGCAACTCGGTGGATCGTCAAATGGGTCGGTGATCCTGACTAACTTTGCCGAGTTGAGTCCGTGCTGAGTTTTTGAGAATGTATAAATTCAATTTTTAAAAGAAGAAAAAGAGTTTTCACACCGTGCATTCTTATTTTTGGAGAGTTTTTCACATTTCTACATTGTTGAACACTTTTTGGAGAAGATTGGGATCTCTGATTTGAGATTTTTGGATTCTAGCTTTAATTTTGGCTTTAGGTATTTGCAGATTGTTAACAATTTGGATTGATAATCTATTTGGTAATAATTTCTTACTTTTTGCTATGTTAGGCTAAAACCCTCTACCCTGGGGGTGTGATCATGTAGTTGAATGCATTAATTAGCTAATGGCTATTATTAATTGCTGAATTTAATGTTGTTTTGACATGGATTCAATTGTTTGTTCATGTTTTAATTAATGAATTGAAGTTGCAAATTTTGTTCTAGCTTAGCTCTCTAAGCTTGCTTGGAAAAGAGATATTAGAGTAGAATGATTGATTGATAGTTGTATTGATTACGTCTTTAAGACCCTGCTTGAGAAAGTGGATTTGATTGTGTCTTTACCACCCATCTTGAAAAAGTTAGTTAATTAAGGAATTGGGTTGTTTAGTATTGTTAAGCTTATTGAGGTTCGAGAGAACTCACTCAAAACATGATAGTTGATCGAGAGATGACTATCATATTCAAAACATTTCCTACCCATTGTAAATCAACAACTTAGAGCAATTAGTGATTACCCATTACGCGAAATTGGCATTCGACATAACACATTCCTAAGGCATTCTCTCTAACCGTTTAACTCTCATGTTAATTGATCCATGTTTACAGTTGGTTACTAAATTTCCCCCATTTCATATTGATCACTAAAATTTATTTATTTAGTTTATGTTGCGTATTTCTCTTGCACCTACAAAAGATTAGAACACGTCTTCACTTCATAATCGAATTATTTATCGTATCACTCCCTGTGGGATCGACCCCAACTCATCGTTGGGTTTATACTTTTTAGTGTCCACCTACACTTCGAATGGGAAGAAGTATAGTTGAGCGTTATCAAAAAATGATGCCACTGCCGGGGAGTGGTGCTTAGAATTCTTTTATTCAAGTGTTCTTGTTGACTAATTTTGTTGTAGTAGAATTTTCTTACTTGAGTTCTTGTTGGCTGCCCTAAAACAGGTGAATAAATGAGTGTGAAGGGGAGAAATGCAAGTCAACTTGGGAACAATGATGACATCGGAAACTTGCATGATGTCAATGAGAATCAGCTGGGAAGTACGGGTGATATTCGATAGCCCTCAACTGTGGGAAATGTGGTGCTTCATGTTACCAGCATGATGTTATAGTTGTTGCAAATGAAGGGTCTCTTTGGGGAGGGGGGGCTTGCTCATGAGGACCCTCGTGACCACATTCGCAATTTCATGGATGTGTGTGGACCGTTTTCATTCAAGAACAACACTCAAGAGTTAATCTGACTTCGTTTGTTTCCCTTCTCTATAATGGGGGAGGCAACAAAGTGGTTGACCGAACTACCAAGGGAATTTATCACTTCTTGCGAAGAGCTCACGGAAGTGTTTTATGAAATATTTTTCCCTCCCTCGAAGATGTTGAAGTTGAGGGATTGCATTCAAAACTTCAAGAGGATTGATGGCGAACTTATTCATGAGACATGGTTTCGATTTCAAAAACTACTTCTCAAATGTCCCACTCATGTATTGTCGGATAATGTGCTCTTGCAATATTTCTACCTGAGTCTTGACACTGTCAACAAAGGTGTCGCCGATCGACTTATTAGGGGTGTTATTATGAGATAATCTTTTGTCATGGAGTCGATTTTGCTTGATGAGATGACTAAAATTAATCGTGCATGGTATACTAGGGAGGATCTAGTCTCTCCTCTAAATCTCGGGCTGACCAAAGAATAATTGGAAAAAAAACAAAGAGCGTATGAGAACATGACCAAGATAATGACCCAAATGGACCTATTGATGACACATGTCATGGGAGGGGGCTATAAGGCTGTGAATGTTGTTGGTGCAAGTAGTGGAGTGAGTCCGAATGGAAAGCAATTTGAAACTATGTATAGTGAGGAAGTGCATTTCTTGTCAAAGCTAGCAAAGGGTTTTTGTTCAAGCTATCCAAGGCCAAGCGGGAATCAAGGTTGGACCAAAGATCATGATGATGGTTGGAGAGATCAGGCTCGTGATTGGCGTGATCAGGATACATATTGGGGAGATAGAGATGATAAAGATCACTATGGGTTTCCTTATGACTGTATGAAGTTGAAGGAACTATATGCCAATCCCGAATACCTTCGGACCGAGGATATGTTTGCCCGTATTCTAAGCAAAGTGGAAGGATCGGATAAAGTGCTCAAGGAGATAAAGGCTGATTTCTCATCTTTGAATCAAACGGTGACCTCTCACTCGGATTCCATAAAGCAACTTGAGACTCAAATGGGTCAAATTTTATCTCAATTATATTCAAGACCAAAATGGGGTCTTCCTAGTGACAATTTGGCCAATTCGAAGAATGATAATGACCAATGCATGACTATTGTGACTAGGAGTGGTAAGGTCATGAGTGGTGACGTGCCAAATGATGATAAGGCAAGTTCAAGTAAAGGGAAAGATGTTGCTCTTGATAGTGATGGGCTTGATGAATAATTGAACAGTGAAGCATCTAATGAGGTTGATGATGCACTGAAGGACATTGTCTCCAGTGATACTAGAAATTCAGAGTTAAGGGATGCTCCTCCTTCGGTAACTACAAAACCATTGCCTAAAGTTAACCCACCGTTCCCTCGAAGATTGAAAAAGAGGGATGAAAATGCGAAATTCTAAAAATTTCTCTCTGTTTTCAAAACTCTATCCATAAATCTTCCTTTGGTAGAGGAGTTGTTAGAAATGTTGGGTTATGTGAAGTTTATGAAAGAATTGGTTATCAAGAAGAGGAGTATGGATTTCGTAACAGTTGAGGTGTCCCATAATTGTAGCGCCATTATGACGAGCAATGTGGTTGTCAAAAAGGTTGATCTGGGGGCATTCACTATTCCATGCACTATAGGGATATTTCAATTTGCCAAAGCATTGTGTGATTTGGGAGCAAGTATCAATTTAATGCCCTATGCCATTTTTAAACAACTTGGGCTAGGTGAGCCCAAGTCAACAAAGATGCGTCTTCTCATGGTTGATTGATCTATCAAGCGTCCTATTGGCATTCTCTATGATATTTTGGTGAAGGTGGATAGGTTTATATTTTTGGCAGACTTTGTCATTCTTGATTGTGAGATTGATGCTGAGGTTCCTTTGGATGCTCTATCGGGTTTGGATTCTTATTCTTAGAATCCCTTGAAGCTTGATATAGATTTAAAGAATTGGGAGAGCCCTCCCACAAAGCCATCCATTGAAGAACTGCCAAAGCTCGAATTGTAGGTACTTCCACCTCACCTTCCTTATGTGAGCTAACAACACATTGCCCGTAATTATTGTCACATATTTTCTTGAATGGCAAACACAAGCACTTATTAATGTGTTGAAAATATATAGCAATGCCATTGGATAAACGATTGCCGATATTGTGGGAATACCTCCCGGTATTTGTACCCACAAAATTCAATTGGATACGCAAGCCAAGTGTTGAGCATCAAAGGAGGTTAAACCCCCAAATTCAAGAAGTGGTGAAAAAGGAGATCATCAAGTGGCTCGATGCAGGAGTTGTCTACCCTATTATGGATAGCAAGTGGATTAGCCCTATTCAATGTGTGCAAAAAAATGGCGATATTACTATGGTCCCAAATGAGAAAGAGGAACGTGTACCAATGCGACCAGTTATCAGTTGGTGTGTATGCATGGACTACCAAAAATTCAACGCATGGACCGAGAAGGATCATTTCCCAATGCCCTTTATGGATCAGATGCTTGATAGGCTTGCAGAGCGTGGATGGTATTGCTTCTTAGATGGTTACTCCAGTTGTAATCAAATATATATCACACCGGAGGACCGAGAAAAGACAACATTTACATGTCCCTATGGGACGTTTGCCTTCAAAAGAATGTCTTTCGGATTATGTAATGCACCGGCAACTTTTCAATGATGTATGCTCTCTATTTTTGCCGATATGGTTGAAGATTTGATGGAGGTCTTCATGGATGACTTCTCGATTGTGGGTGATACATTTGAAGCGTGTCTTGAGAACCTTGGTGAAGTATTAAAAAGATGTGTCAAAACCAACCTTGTTCTTAATTGGGAGAAATGTCATTTCATGGTCAAATAAGGTATTGTATTAGGGCACAAAATTTTAGGAGAAGGCATCCAAGCGGATCAAGCTAAAGTTGAAGTTATTGCCAAGCTACCTCCTTCCATTTCGGTTAAAGGTGTTTGGAATTTCTTAGGCCATGTGAGTTTTTACAGACGGTTCATCAAGGATTTCTCTAAAGTGGCTTCTCCCCTTTGCAAGCTTCTTGAAAAATAAAGTGTCTTCGAGTTTGATGAAGCTTGTGTCAAGGCATTTTTGTGCTTAAAAGAGAGGCTAGTGTCGGCTCTTATCATTGTTGTTTCAGATTGGAGCATTCAATTTGAACTTATGTGTGATACGAGCGGTGTGGCCTTGGGGTTGTTCTTGGCCAACGCAAGGGGAATTTGTTCCACCCGGTCTACTATGCTAGCAAGACGTTGAATGTTGCACAAAGGAATTACATCGTCACTGAGCAAGAGTTGTTAGCCGTAGTGTATGCTTTTGAAAAGTTTCGAGCTTATTTTTTGGGGACTAAGGTGGTGGTGCACACAGACCATGCTTTAATCTTATACTTGATGGCTAAGAAATATGCAAAGCCAAGGTTGATTCGGTAGGTGTTGTTGTTGCAAGAGTTTGATTTTGAGGTCAAAGACCAAAAAGGGTGTGAGAACCAAGTGGCGGATTACTTGTCAAGGCTTGAAACAAATGTTGTTGTTTTCGGTGAGAGGGATATTGAGGAAGCCTTTGTCGATGGGTTGGTAATGGTTGTGTCAAAATGGTAATCCGCCTTGGTATACTTATTTCACAATTTATGTTGTGTGTGGGATTCTCCCCGACGGGCTAATATTTTTACCAATGAAAGAGGTTCCTTTTTTATGTGAAGAAGTACTTTTGGGATGAGTCGTATCTATTTCGGGAGTGTGCGGACCATATGATTAGAAGGTGTATTCCGGAAGTTGAGGTGAATGTTATTCTTGATGCTTGTCATGCGTCACCAGTTGGTGGACACCATAATGGAGTACGTACAACTGCCAAGGTACTTCAAAGTGGTTATTATTGGCCAACTTTATATTAAGATGCAAACTCTCTTGTTAAGAAATGTGTGCAATGTCAAAAACAAGAGGGAGTGTCACGAAGGCACAAATTACCTCACTCTTGTTCTACAGGTCGAGTTAGTTGATGTTTGGGGAGTCAATTTCATGGGCCCTTTTGTGAGCTCGTATGGGAATATATACATCTTAGTAGCTGTTGACTATGTCTCAAAATGGGTAGAGGCGGTGGCCTTACCCAACAATGAGGGGAGAAATGTTGTTCAATTTCTCAAGCGATATATTTTCACAAGATTTGGCACTCCACATGCAATTATTAGTGATGGGGGTTCTCATTTTTGTAACCGAATGTTTGCATATTTGTTGAGAAAATGTGGAGTTAAACATAATGTTGCTACCCCTTATCATACGCAAATAAGTGGTCAAGTTGAGGAGTCAAACCGAGAGATCAAAAGCATTTTGGCCAAAATCGTTAATGCAAATTGAACCGATTGGTCCCAGAAGTTGGATGACACTCTTTGGGCGTATAGAACTGCATTCAAAACCCCGATTGGTATGTCCTCATATCAATTGGTGTTTGGAAAATCGTGTCATCTATCGATTGAGCTTGAGAATAAGAAGGTGTGGGACTTGAAAGCCATGAACTTGAATTGGGGGATGATTTAAAGGATAGAGTTTACCGAATCCATGCAATGGAAGAGTTTCGGTTGCAAGCTTATGAGAGTTCAGCCCTTTATAAGGAGAAAATGAAGAAGTGGCATGACACCAAAATCCTTCGACGAGAGTTTAAAGTCGGTGATCTTGTGTTGCTCTACAACTCTCATTTGAGACTCTTTCTGGGTAAACTCAAGTCAAAATAGCCAGGCCATTTAAAGTGAACTGAGTGTTGTTCACTAATGGGGCAATAGAAGTTAAAAGCAAGGATAGGTCGGTGTTCAAGGTGAATAGGCAAAGCTTGAAGCTTTACTTTGGTGAATGCCTAAACTTGTCAGTGATTGAAGTGGTGTATTTGGAAGATGTCTGAATGCATTTCCACATTGTGCCACGACGTTAACTAAGACTCTTCTTGGGAGGCAACCCAAGTTTTAGCTTTTTGTCACTTTGAATAATGTTTGTTGAATGCATAGGTTAGAGTTCTTATTTTGGAAGAATGGCGATTGGGCGAGGGGTTGGCTCACTCGGCGAGTCGTCGAATGGTCCCCAAGATCACCTAACTGCATCGCCTTTTGAAATCCACTATTGAGGATAATTCTAGAATACGTCGAGTTGACTAGGCGAGGTCGATCGATCTCGCCCTTTTGCACCAGCTGAAGGTCTAGCTTTCTGTAAATTTTGGTGAGTTGTAGTCTGTTCGGCAATTCTCTGAGTGGGTCGGCGACATCAGTACTGCTCGTCGATTGGCGCATGAATTGAAGAGCCATTTTTTTTCCGATCCTTTCACTCAGTGACCCTTACTTTTCCTTTTTATTATTTCATTTAGTTTTTATATGCATTGAGGACACTGCTTAGTTCTTTTTTGTGGGGTGAAGGTTTCTCTATGAATGCGTTAATAGTGATTGTTGGTTGTGACTCATTGTTATCTCTCATGTTTGGTTGATCACAAATGTTCTCTTGTACATTCGAGTATCGGCTGCGATCAATACCGATGACTTGAATAGTGCTCTTGATGAACGATATGTTTGTACAAGTCTAACGAGGAAAAATTGAGTTGCATAAGTCATGTGTAAGCTCTTAGCATCTCATTGTGACTAGTCAATTTTCGAAGTGAGTCTTGTAATGATCGTTGCACACGAGATTAACTTGTAGAGTCATGATTGATAATTCTCTTGAATGTCTTGTGTGGGGAAGTTTACTTGAAACATGTGCATGGTTATATCTAGAACTTGCCCCGTTGGTCCAACTGATTAATTTTGGTGATTGAAGGAAATGATCTTAGGCATGAATTTTCTAGAGTGAACATAATTGCCATATCTTTGTGTGACCACCTTGTGAGTGTGTGAACCTAGCTTGGTTTGAGCCTAACCTTTTCTTTGGATGAAACATGAATATTGTCCTCCCCACCTAAAATCTTCGTGAAGCATTGATTTGTTTGAATAATCAACTTATGCCAAAAGCCTAAGTTGGGGGTGTGGTAAGAATGAGGAAAGAAATCGAGCAAGAGGTTCGTGAAATCCATCCTTGGAAACTTGTGTTGAAGAAAAAGATGGAACCCCTCCATAAAAAATAAAAAAGAATTGAAAATTTTGTATTAATAATGCATTGTGGAAATAAAAGGGGTATCCAATGATCTATACCAAAATTTTTGTGTGATGTGAATATGCCAATGATGAGTTGTGAAGATGAAAACAATGAAAGAAAATGAGAAGTGCAATTGGAGCCATGCTTCATTAAGGTAGAAGTCACTAAGCCAAAATTATCATACCTTTACCCTCAGCCCAATTACAAGCGTTGAAATACCTTTTTGATCTTGCATGAATCGAATGATGTGTTGGTTGTAAAATACAGGCAAACCTATGGGTAAAATCGTGCATGTTTTTCCTCATTGGGACCGTGAGAGTTGATTTTGATTTTTCTTAAATTGTAATATTTGATTGTCTTTTTGAGAGCATGGAATTATTCTTGATGTGAGGGCATTCGAATACTCTTGTTGAGTATGAATTTGCCTTTGAAGTGAGTATTGTAAGCTTGAACTCTCTTTGATGATGGCTAGTCATAGTTTGAAACTTTTAGTGCACAATTGAACATTGCATGTGTAGATTGAACCTTGTGTGCATTCATGTTGAGTCTCAAGTAGCATTATTTGTAGACATTCATGTTGGCTTGATTGATCTTGTATTTTACTTGAGGACAATGAAAAGTTTAAGTTGGGGATGTTGATGAGTTGGAAATTTCGAATCATTTAGGGCTTATTATTCAATGCTTTAGTGTCTTCAATGCCTATTTTATGCTCATAACTGATGTAAATCTGTTGTTATGTATAAATAAAGGATTAAGAGTGACGCAAGGACAATACGATGCAAAAATTAGTGAAAAAGTTGGAAAAGTTGAAGAAATTAGAAGCTGGAGCTCGCAAAAGCCACTCGGTGGCTCACCGAGTGAGCCTCTAGCTCGCCAAAAGTTCCAGCAAAGTAGCCCATAGACCAAACCAACTTGGCGAGAAAAAAGGTGATTTGGTGACGTGCCCAATGGATCGGCCACAACAATCAAGCTCACCAAAAGTTCCAAAACAATTTGATGGATGAGCCAAGCCAAAAGGCGAGAAGAAGAGAAACTTGGCAGATCGATGAATGGGTCGGAGATCCTGACTAACTTTGCCGAGTTGAGTCCGTGCTGAGTTTTTGGAAATGTATAAATTCAATTTTTGAAAGAATAAAAGGAGTTCCCACACTGTGCATTCCAATTTTTGGAGAGTTTTTCACATTCCTACATTGTTGAACACTTTTTGGAGAAGATTGGGATCTCAGATTTGAGATTTTAGGATTCTAGCTTTAATTTTGGCTTGGGTATTTGTAGATTGTTAACAATTCAGATGGATAATCTATTTGGTAACAATTTCTTAATTTTCGTTGTGTTTTGCTAAAACCCTCTACCTTGGGGTGTGATCATGTAATTGAATGCTAAAACCCTCTACCTTAGGGTGTGATCATGTAGTCGAATGCATCAATTAGCTAATAAGTATTATTAATTGTTGAATTTAATGTTGTTTTGATATGGGTTCAATTGTGTGTTCATGTTTTAATTGATGAATTGAAGTTGCAAATTCGGTTCTAGCTTAGCTCTCTATGATTGCTTGAGAAAGAGGTATTAGAGTAGAATGATTGATTGATAGTTGTATTGATTGTGTGTTTAAGACCCATCTTGAGAAAATGAGTTTGATTGTGTCTTTACCACCCAGCTTGAGAAAGTGGGTTAATTAAGGAATTGAGTTGTTTAGTATTGTTAAGCTTGTAGAGGTTCGAGAGAACTCACTCGAAACATGATAGTTGATTGAGGAATTGCTATCGTATTCAAAATCTAGCCTACCCATTGTAAATAAAAAACATAGAGCAATTAGTGATTACCGAAATTGACATTTGGCTGATCACATTCCTAAGGCCTTCTCTCTAATCATTTAACTCTCTTATTAATTGATCCATGTTTACAATTGGTTACTAAATTTCACCCATTTGATATTGATCACTAAAATTTATTGATTCAGTTTATGTTGTGTATTTCTCTTGCAACTACAAAAGATTAGAACACGTCTTCACTTCATCATCGAATTCTTATCGTATCACTCCTTGTGGAATCGATCCCAGCTCATCGTTGGGTTTATACTTGTTAGCGACCGCCTACACTTCGAATCGGAAGAAGTGTAGTTGAGCGTTATCACTAGTATATCCATAATTAGCTTATGAATGAATATTATGGAGACCAGCTTGGCAAGTAGAATCCCCTTTTTGATGTGAGAGTTACATCGAATTTCGTGTTATAGCTCGCATGGTCTTAGTGTCGGTTAATGATGAATATCCCACAAAACGAACTATATTACTTTCAAAGGTTTTATGAAAGTAGACAAACCTAGTTGATATCCAATATGGCTAATAATATTGACCTATTAATTAAGAGGTTCACCGAAAATTGTATGAAGAGAGTGAATAAGGTTGACTAAGTGTAGGTATTATAGTAAGTGAATTATGCACAACCGGTAATGCAACACCTAGAGGTTCCTCCAATGCAATTTGAGAAAGCTATTATATCAACAAACCTCAAATGGGCTATTAACGTCAAAACTGTTAAGGTTCAAACTATCAAAACCAATGAAAACCTTAATGGTAAAGTTAGGGTAACCAAGTCTGGATATTAGAACCAAGGTGGTCATTATCAGGGTAATTGGAACAATGGAAATAATTTTATCAACATAAGCTCAAATTCATGTCCCTAGTTCAAAGAGGAAAATATCTAGCTCGCAATAGTGGCGAGAGATTCCTTATAATGCGCAGAGCATTTCTAATTAAGTTGGAAGGTATGCTAGAAAAGGTTATGTAGAGTTTAGAGTGGACTGATGCTATAATTCACTTGTCAGAGACTATGAGTTTCCACACTACCTCTATTTGGAGACTTGAAATGCAAGTGAGAGACATATTTAGAGATCGAGCATAACCCACTCCAAAAGGGCTAACTTCCAAGCAACACAGTTGAAAATCTTAAAGGGCGTGAAAGTAGGCCTATGTCTCACTGTATGACGATCACCACAATGAGTGGAAAGTTTCTCCAATGTGAGGTAGAAAATGTTGAAGTTCATACCCGACTAAGGTGGAAACACCTATTTTAGTTGTTGATAAGAGTGTTGTGAAAAATTCACTGTTACAAGATTGAAATGTGTCTATTATACTCAAAACATATAAATATATGTAAATTAATTATCAAAACTTAGCTAAACCATGAAGAAAACATGACAGTTAGGCGTGTATTAATACGTCCAAGATTAATAGACCATGACCTAGTGTAGAAGACATTAAGGAAAAGATATATGAGGATGAAAAATGATTTTAAAAAAAATGTGTGTGAGAGAGAGAGGGGATAAAACGATAAAAAAAAACACTACATCAGAGTCAATGTAAGAAAATAAACAAGAAGGAAAAGAATAAAAGGTTGGAAGGTTTAATGAAGTGTAATGCTAAAGGAGGGTGTTATCACTATTCTCAAATACGTATACTTGTTGTTTCAAAGCCTACATAGTTTTCAATTTTTGATTTTTCTCTCTCTAATTTTGAGGTTTGTAAAGAACAAAGAACACTAAATTATTTATTTCCTCTTTACTTCAAAATAAGCTTTATGACTTCATTTAATTTTTGATATTATTAGTTTTTAATTATGAGTAGTTAAATCTTCTATTGAAGTTGTGAACCCAACAAAGTGTAACGTTCATAAGGTTTTTGTGTGTTGCATGATTTTCGAATATTAGGGTATTAAATTATTTTTTGTTTTTTTCTATTGGTTAGTGGTTGCAAATATTAAACTACACCATAGTATCTTAATTTTATTTGGAAAAGTGAATAAGGGTTTGGTAGACATAGTTTGCATGAATTCAAGGCACTAACCCTTGTTTAATAAGTTATTTTAGCGATAAGTCGAATTTACATAGCATAATCAATCGCTCTTTTCTAAATAACTTAGATTTAAGAAAATTATATTGAGATAAATCATTCGACTCTTAGAAAATATTGATTCAATTATACTACCATTTTATGAGTAAATTATACAATAAATTTAAATCAATAATTAAGCAGTTTTAAAACAGATAGGAAGTGACTGTTTTCCTCTGTGATTTCTTGGTAAGTACCTTCTTTTCCTAACAAAATAAAAGGACAGATTATTTAAGCTACAGTCAAATCCTATTATCTTATTTTATTTTATTTTAAAAAAAGAAATCCTAAAGGAGGATAGAAAAGGCAGTCCTTGTCTCTTTATGTATCCATCTACTTAACAGGCTGTCCAAGCAAATTTCTTTAAAAATCACTTATGCCCTATATTATCCTAATTTGTCTTTTACCCTTTGCCTTATTTCATCCACAATGATCCTTTTTTCTTTCATTCAATTAGATTTATTTAATTTTTACGAGATGTGACTGTAGAGGCAGAACTATGTATACGCACGAAGGTGCACGTGTATATTTTTCAAAATATATATATATATATGAAATTTACGTATGAGGGTGCACGTGCATCTATTAATTTCGAGAAAAAATATGTATATATGTGTATATATAGCTTGAGATATGAGATACTTCATTAGGCACTATAAGAACACTAAAACTAATTGGTTCACTGGTTTAAACCTTGTTCCCCTGCTCGTTTCGAGTTTTTTCTTTTTTTTCATTTTCATCTAAGAATCTTAAAACACGTTTGTGATACACCTATTATTTCCAATTTTGAGTTCGCCTCTACTAAAAAAGGGAGCGACTCTCAAGCTGTACAAAAAAAGTGAAATATGAAGGTAGGTAGTTGCCTAACAACATGGGCGGAGCTAAAGCCACCTAACTGGACACTATTCGTTGAAAAATCATGTTGTATATATATATATATATATCAAATTCTACATTTAAAGAATATATATTTAAAGTTGAACACCCTTGACAAAAGTCATGCCTTTGACGCAGTGGTAAGGGTGTCCATTTGAACGAAGGAGTTTCATGTTCAAACCCCAAATAGCACAATATTTTTTTTGTTTATTTTGACAGCCACACACCATTATTTTTGGACACTTTTGACAGCCACATACCATTATTTTTGGACAACTTTAGTAAAATTTCTGATTCCGTTATTGCCTAACAATAGAGCATGAAAATATATATAGTGGAGGTTACCAATTAATGTAATATTATGTCTAAGAAAGGAAGGGTTTAATTAGTAATGAAATGACATAGATAAGTAGTCATTATTTTAAGTGTCAAATTAAAATGATGTTACTACTTACTGAATTATTGGCTAACACATACATCTTTACTTACCTGTCAAAACAAAGAGATTTGAATTGGTAGAAATATAATTAGAACAAAACACACATTAACTAGATGGCATTACATGCCAAGCAAATGGCATTAATATTGACAACCAATCAATATATATACTAATTAAAACTGTTCAATTATACAATTATATATTCTAGTACTTCTGTTGATTAGCAGTGATTAATTAATATCCCTCTTTATGTTTGTTCTTGTTAGGATTTTTTCCATTACTGTTTTATCATATTTGCGTCTTATTTTTATTTTTTGGAATGAAAGTCAAAAGCATGACCATAATTGATATTATTTTTTTAGAAACAAAAATATAAATCTCTTTCATATTTGATTATATCTTTTTTGGAGGAAAATTGGGAGTTAAATTGAAAATCGTTTTTCTCATACCACAACACAATAATATATATCTACAATAGTGTTATTTATAGTGTTGGAGCCAGGATTTTCAATAAGAAAGTTCAAAATCTAAAGAAGTGAACACACGAACTAGTCGAAGGGGGTTCGACATCTATTATATATACCTAAAAAATAATTTTAACCATGTATACATAGTAATATTTTCCGTCGAAGAAGGTTCGGATGAACCCCTAAGAGCATGCTGGCTCCGCCCCTGGTTATTTAAGAGTCTTGTTTAGGTGGAGATTTTTTTCTTTCGATAGTTTTAATATTTTCTTTAACTACAAAAATAACGAAATTTTATTTCTTCTCATATTAATATGATGAAAAAATATATCTTAAAAATTGATCAAAATACATATAGTTTGACTTTTGAGAAATGAAATGAGACAAGTATTTTAGAACGGAGGAAGAACATTTTTTTTATTTGGATATTTAGACGGCAATAATAGGACTGGTGTCGGTTTACTTTTGAAAAAATAAATAAAACCGAGATTTTGAGAAAGTTGTTTAAAAACAACTCAGCTGACAGTAGAGCCGTCAATATGGGCTAGGCCCATTGGACTGGACTGGCCTAATTTGTGATTTGATAGCGTTGGACTACAATTTTTGGAGCCCATTTAAGAAAAAAACTTTTTAACCCGACATGGATAAGTCTGCCGATTTGTGGGGCTTGAGAAATATGAATAGGGCCAGCCCGTGGGACAAATAAAAATTAATTAAAAAATAGAGTATTAAAAATAACAAGAGTCTAAACTCAATATCTATTTAAAGTTTGAAATATTACAATTTATACAAATTATGTTTATAAAATATCTACTACAAAAAATAAAAATTCCCTAAAATTTCTAGGGAATCACTACATAGGACATAGCCTATGGAATATTGTCATAGTTTTTGTGTTTTATTATGATCATTGGAAAACAATTAGGTTAATATTTATATTTAACTATTTATGTTTTATTTGAAATCAAACTTAATAAATATTATAAAGATTTTTATTTGTGTATTTGATTAACAAGTAGTAACACTAACACCATGTGATATTGTCTTGTCGATATTTACGATAATATTTTTTAATTATAATTTAATTTTAAAAATTATTAAAAATATATTTTTAAGAAAAAATAGTTGGCCCCGGCAAAGCCCGTAGCCCACATACCTGTGGGCTGGGCCGACCCTTTTCTAGCCCACAAAAAAATGGGCTAGCCTGGCCTGACCTATCAAATTTTAAAGCATGTATGGGTTAGCCTGGATGGGATGGACCAGTCCATATTAATCGCTCTAAGCTAGCTAAAAGTTGTATTTTGGGATTAGAGTTGTGGTTTATTTGATTTTTGGAAAATATTTCCTATTTTAGAACAAATAAAGTATTATTTAAATCTAGAAAAAATGGCTTAATTTTGGTATAAACTTAATCTAACTTCTTATGTGGAGTATACAACTTAATTTTTTTCAAGTTAACTCTCTATATCTCATACAACTAAAATTAAACCTCCATAGTTTTTCAATTAAATACAAATAGGCCATTTCAGCTACTTGGAAATTAAAGTTATATTTAGCAAATAGTTAATCGAATAACAAAACCACATGCATTCGTTTTTACTATTGGAATAGAAAGAAATAATTCTATAAAAAAAGTCTTCGTATATATTTTCTTTATCCAACAATATTTATCCACTAATAACTTTGCACACTTTTTAAGAAATTATGAATAGAAGGATAATTTTATTATATCACTCTTTGAATATAATAAATACAATGTCTTGAAATATGTAATAGGAAAATGACTATAATTAATGGTAAGAGTAAATTTGGAACTAAGAGTAAAAAATTAACCATTTATTTCATAAAATAGACAAATATTGTTGGACATTCTAAAATATTATAGTGGACAACTATTGTTGGACAGAGAGAGTATTATTTTAAAAATCTCTTAAATACTCTCTTCGTTTCTATTTACTTGTCAAGTATTTTTAATTTAATTTCTATTTTTATCTGTTATTTTTGACAAATCAAGGAAGGACAATTTTTTTTCTATTATACACTCAATTTATTAGCATTGAGTATGTCTTTGAAAATCTAGTAAATAAATATGTTTGAAATCTTATCAATTAATAGAGGTAAAGTGATAAATTCACTATACCAAATATGTATGTTAAGTCCAAATTTGACAAATAAACGAGTTGGAGGTAGTATAAAGAAAAGAAAAAAAAAATGATCTGAAACAGTTAAAAAGTGGAAAAGCAATGCATGAAAACCATGGCTAACTTTTTAGTATGAAAGATAAGGGAGCTTTTAGTAAAGCTAGTGATGGTGGAATTACTTTTTAGGTATTATTTGGTGTTTTATGTCATAATAGAGAGAGAGAAAAAAGGTGTGTTCACACTGATAGGACTTCAATTTTGAGCATCTAGGAAGATTTCATACTCATCAAAAAGTAATATATAATTAATTAATCCCCAAAATGGGGAAAAAACAATTCCCAAAAACTTTAGTAAAATCCCTAGAGGTCATAATCTAAAGTCAAATGCCACCCAACGTAGGGAATATATTCCTCTCTATATAATAATCTATTAATCTAACACCGTCTTTGAATAGTTGTTATCCGTTATATTATATTATATTGTTAGTTTAATATAATATTTTTTATTATTATTACTTAAATTTATTGTATCATATTGTTTAAATTCATCGTTCGATAACTATGAAAAGTCTCATTTTATGTAATGACTGATTTTGTGTGATCGTGTTGTTAACATTTTCTTCCCATTTTGTCTTTACTTATTACTCCTTTTTAATAATCATAATTTATCCATCACCCTACATTTTCATAATAGTTTTACCTCATACCCTACTTTATTGTAGGTTAATCATTCAAATTTCTGATGTGTGATATATGCAACGATGGAAATCATACAATGACCTATTCAAATGATGTATTCATTAAAATAATATAATACGATACAATACAACACAATATAATACGATATAATATGACACAATACTTAAAAGAAGGCAGTAGGGCTTTAATTAAAGAGGATTTTTCAATTTTTCTAGGGATAAAAGAGTGGAAAAATGAAATAAATGCATAAAGCCCATACAACCTCAAAATATTAAGTTTTGGAGATACTTAATTGGGCCGATCTGACTCAATCTGGCCCACTATAAAAAAATTTCACCGGGTTCCAGTATTGGGTCGGGTTCAACAGTAGGATTGGGCCGTTAGTCCAGCCCATACCTGTCTACTATATTTTTCCGGGTCTATCGGGTCGGTCGAGTCATGGGTCCATGGATCTTAACGGGTTGTGTTTGTGGGCTGGATCAGTTTACTTTTTTTTAACAACGTTAAATCATTCTTCAACGTATTAATTTGAAAATTTGAGTTTTGATTAATATAGTGTATTGTTATCTACTTATTTTGAAATTGTTGTAACCGTTGTGAATTTAAAAAGTTGAAACTTTTAAATTTTATTTTTCAGACAATCTTTCTCCATCTATCTATAATTTCTAATTTCTAATTAGTTCTTGCTTATTATTCTATTTCCAACTTCATCTTCCATGTAATTAAATGAATTAGATTTTTTTTTTTTTAATATAGTATATTTTTCAATTATCATTTTGACATTTGAAATTTGTAACTTGAATTTTGAAATAAGAAATAAGAAATTTGATTTGTTAAAGTTTTTGAAAGTTGAAAGTTAAGTTCTATCAATTTAATTTTGAAATCATAGTGTTATCAATTTAAATTTTGAAATAATTTCTATCGTTGTAAAATTAAAAGTTGAAATTTAAATTTTGTAGTATAGTGTTATCACATACATATATATATAATTCACATGATACACCATCTCTATTAACAGTATACTTACATTCAGGGGCGGATCTACGTGGACTGGTAGGGTGCCACGGCACCCAGTGATCTCGGAAAAAATTTCGTCTATATATGTATATATGCATAATAATTCAATATATATTACGTTTGCCACCTAGTGACTGAAAAGCAGAACAGCTCAATTGGCGATGGAGTTGGTCTGCCACACAGCCAACGCGGGTTCGAACCTCACTGCCAACACTTATTTTTTTGCTTGTTTCTTTACTTCTTTTACTTTTCTTTTTTGTCTTTTTCATTAGTATGTGAAGGGCTTAATTTTATTTTTCTCCATTCATTCTTATTTATTTACTATTCTTTATTAATTCAAATGACTTATTTTCATGATTAATTTTTAGTTCTTCTTTTCTTTTCTTTTTTGTCTTTTTCATTAGTATGTAAAGGGCTTAATTTTATTTTTCTCCATTCATTCTTATTTATTTACTATTCTTTATTAATTCAAATTGACT
>JAJONZ010016668.1:0-36626 GCA_029582445.1 Solanum paucissectum | reverse complement strand
TTTTTTTTCCAATACCAAACCAAGTCAAACCAAACCACTAGTTGGGTTTTTTTCCGGTTTGACTCGATTTGCGGTTTGGTTCGGTTTTGTATGACAATGAAATTAGGATGGGTGACACCTGTTTTATAAGATCATTAAGATTATTTTGTTTTAAAAAAGAAGTCAGTCAAGTAATTATTTGTATGTTTGTTTATTGTATTTATTTATGACTTAAAGTTCGGATTTTACCGTAAAACCAAATTCTTTTAAAGATTCTTTTTTCCTCTTGGAATAGGATTTGCGCTACGTAATCAACAATTAACTCCTGTTGCTAATTTAATTATCTATAATTGTATTTTTTAATTAAAAATTAACTTAAAACTTTTTTTTCCCCAAAGTCTACAACAGGAAATTTTATACAAATAACAACAGATTGCAACCGTTTTATATCTCTAAAAAACATTAAAACTAAACATCATATCAAAAACTTATAATCAAAGAAAAAATTATTCAAATTGTCTGAAAAATAAGTGGAGCAACGAGAATTTAAATAGTTGATCAACTCTTTAATTATCCGTGGGATAAAATTGAAAGCCTAACATTTGCTTAGATTTTGATGACGACATTCTATTTCTATTTATTTTTTTACGTATTTGGAAACTATATAATAAAGATAATATAAGTCATAAAAATTGACAATTATAAAATATTTGAAAGGAGTTTGTATAAACATTTTAAATGGTATATTTTCACTTAAATGATATGAGGAAATTAAATTACACCTTATATTACTTTTCGTATAGTTTTTTGATATATAAATTTTAATTTTAAAATATTAAAATAATTTAATTTCAAAATTAGTCGAATTAACTCTTGAGAACTGAAACATAAGAGTGGAGGGAGTAGTGAATTATACTTACCATCATATTTAAAGTAGTAACTATTTTTCAAAAATGTCCAAATGAATGTTGACAATTATATTGGACTTAAATTAATTAACCATACTAATTTATAGTTAACCTGCTCACTTTTATTTTGTGATATATGGACTTCCTAAGCCATAACCATATAAAAAGATATAGAAAAACAATTACAAATAGTTCAGAGCCCTAAATTATGATAATAGGATTAGTTGAAGTTCTATTTTTTTTAAATAATCGGTGAAAGGTGTTCAGTTGAATTTTCTTTATCGAAAAATTAAATATAAGAAAGCTTCTATCATAATAACATATAGGGTTTGACATAATTACTTATATATTATAAATCATGCGTTCGAACATCAGATATGACATTTTAATATATTTGTAAATAATCTTTCTGACGAAATTTCGATCGACACCACTATAATAGCACTCTTTTGGGGTCAAGCCAAAATTAATTATTGGAATCATTTTGACCATTTGGTCTAGCCACTATAACAACATGAGGAGTCTTGATCTTAAACTTTTCATTTCTTATCTCATCTCCAACACTTAAACTTCTCTTCATAATAGTTTGAGTTTTCAACTTCTTTTTATTCTTTCTTAAAGAAATCTTCAATTTCTTCAACACCTCTATTGATTCTTCATAATCTATTTTCTTCAACAATTGATCCCTTCTTTTCATATACACTTCCCTTAATGATTCCAAGAGTTCCATTAGCATGGGATCAAGACGTGCTCGATCTTCATTTTTATTATTGTCATGATCAAAATCATTTCCAGTACTATTACTAGTACTTGCCTTTGATGGCATATTTCTTGTTTCTATGGTATCATACAAGTCATGAGTGGACATTTTAAAAAAAAATATGAAGTTTTTGTGTTGTATTTGATTAATTTAGTTTGGTTGCTCCTACATATATATAGAGAGATTGAAATTAAAGAAGATTTATTCTTTCTAAACGTGTAGTTGAGCTTGACAAGCAAATGAACTAACACGGATGACTAGTCAAATTTGACCAAGTCATATTGAATTAATCTTGTTTGATATTTGGTTCCAACATTGAATTGTCAAAATCAATTCTATTAACCCCAAGGCTTGTAATGGGAGCTAGTTCCATCGTTAATAAGAGGTTTCTGATAAATGATAATAGTCTTACGTGCTGCGAATTCAAATTAGTCAGGAGTTCTTTGTTTTCATTAAAGCTAACTGTCCCTAAGAGGAAATTTTAGACACTATATAGTCCTTTTTGCATTCACTACAATAAAAGAGACACTAACCTAGCAATATATTTTTCCTTTTAGTGAATATTGTCCCAAAAACATTTAGAAATATAATTACATCCAGATTCACTAAAGCCTTTAATGACATTTATATAAAGTGTTGATCATAAATATTCATATTTATTATCACCACCAAATTCTTTATTTGTTGTAGTAATTGTCAACGTATAGAAGTCAAAACTCTTAGCAAATGTCATTGTGTTCCTTAAAGGGAACCTAAGGAAAACAATAGAATGAAATGTGGTGCAGTTAATGAGGTTGCTCCTCCCTTGGCCAGAATTTTCGGATTTGAGCACTGGGTATTAAGAAATCCTTGGCAAGGAGCGCTACCCCCGAATAAAGGGCCCTACCCGGAGCAAATCTGGATTAGTCGGACTCTACCAAACACCGAGTGGGAAACCAAAACAAAACAAAAAAAATAAAAATGAAAACTCTATGTTATAGCACCTGCCAATAAATTTCATATATTTGTGCCATTTTACAACACACCTAGTATACAACAACAGCTTCAAAAACCAAAAGGTATATTGCTGATGTTTCTCTGTAACACCTAACTAGGCTGGGATTAAGATAATTAAAGAAGTAAATGATACACAAACTAGAGATTAATATAATCTATATGTAAGCACTTCTCAAAACATTTGAGGCATATGAAGATTTTCTTTACCAAGAACTGCATGTACTGTGAACAATATCAACCTCTATACATATTTGGTCTGATATGAGGATCATTACGCGAGGCGAATGA
Source organism: Solanum paucissectum (assembly GCA_029582445.1). NCBI lineage: Eukaryota > Viridiplantae > Streptophyta > Magnoliopsida > Solanales > Solanaceae > Solanum > Solanum paucissectum. The sequence goes on along the minus strand of JAJONZ010016668.1, from coordinate 33,695 downwards.
AGGAGGTATACCTGCCTCATTCGTAGGAATGTTTCTCGGGAATATTTCAGTTGAGGGTAGTCTTGGCACCACCTCGGGGCTCAAGGTTGAGAAGGAAAATGAGGGAGGTGGATCTGTCTCATTTGTAGGAAAATTTCTTGAAATTTTTTCAGTTGAGGGTTGTCTTGGCACGACCTCAGGACTCCAGGTTGAGAAGGAAAATGAGGGAGGTAGATCTGTCTCATTCGTAGGAAAATTTCTCGAGAACACTTCATTTGGGGGTAGTTTTGGCACCATGTCTGGGAACTTGGGATAGGAAGGGTATGTAAATTTACTAGAGAAGGGAAGTCGTGAACTCGAGTTAGGATTAAACCTCATTGAAGATGGTTGGCCTGCATCAAAGTTGGTTTCAGATATAGGCCTGTATGAAGGAGCTGAAGAAGAGACCTCCGGGAAAGCTCTTTGGAAAGGATAAGTAACCCTATTACTTTGTGTAACATAATTTGATCGAGACTCCATGTAAGGACTTAGAGAGATTTTATAGGTGGAAGGTTCAGGAGAATGGTTTACTGAACTGAATCGTGAGGGAATTCCCGAGTAACTGGCGGTTGGTAGTGAGCTATTGATTTGTTTAGTCAGTGAGAGTTTAGCTCGTTCAAGTTCCCCGAGGACAGAATCTACACCATTCGAAGTGTTATGAGACACCAAGGCAAGTTCATAACCTGTTTGAAGAGCTTGTCCTGCTTGCAAACTGCTACTTCCGGGGTGCATGGGGGAACGAGTCACAGGAAAAGACTGCTGGTGGCTATAAGCAGATGTCTGACCATGATTTTCTAAATAATTCCCATTAGACATTGGACGTGCAAGCTCTGATGCTGGGGAATCTGATTCAACAGTTCTGCTGCCTTTTTTATCTTCCAAGCAGCTCATATCGACATGTGTGGTAGATGGAGAGTTGTCTATATTTCCATTCACATCTGCTGCTCCACTCTGGTTTGCATGATTCTGCATAGTTGTGCTTCCAGCTAAACATGGTTCCTGAGATGCCTTCAAGTCATCTCTTTCTTCAGTCACGTCCGAGTAATTTTCACGGTCACACGAATCCTGAGTGGTTCACAAAAGACGAATGAGATGAGATTAGTTGTGACACACCTTAACATACATATGCATTATCTTCACCAGAAAATGATCTGCAGAAGGTCAATACCAGACTAAACCAAAAACTAACATTTCTAGAAACTCACTAGGCATAAAGAGTTAAGGAAGACATCAAAAATCAATATATATTAACTGAAAAGAATAACCAGCATCACTGTATCGAGACCATATCGAACTTTAGTTTCCTCCATAGAATGGTCAAGATTCATCAAATTGAGGACCTAGTGTTTGCTTAGAATCAGAATTACCTTCAACGCCGTTTGTATAAAAAATGTACCTTAGATGCCCATGTCTACATATAATAAGACCTATAAACGTTTTGAAATTATTATTACAACTGATGGCCTCTAGAAGTCATGAAAGACCAACACCATCGTCCGCATTACTGCTTCTATTGAATGCTGCTTGCTCATTTGTTTTAAGCAGCATCCACATATGAGAATTTAAGCAGCATAGATGAAATCAAGTGAACCACACCATCATGTCATATGTTCAAATTACAAATTCTGTGTCCATTAGTACATTCAACATGGATAGATGACAATAACAAATATATCACTAGCCCAATGCAATTTATAATCCTAGAAATTGCTAAAATCAAGTAATATAAAGTACGATAAACTTGGGTGAGTACATCTGGATATCACATTAAACTAAGATCCAATTGGAGAGGGAATATAATCACATTTAATACTAGCCATAACATAGAACAACTAATCCAGATTGTCAATTGTCCTAGATAACTTACACTAGCAGAACGGGTTACGGGGTATAGCAGACAGAAATCTTCAGAAAAGGAAGAGCTCCATCATATATCTCCGTGTGTGCACCGCTATGTTAGTGTGTTTGTGTATATTAATATACCAACATTCTTAACACCAAAAGGAGAAATAACTCACCTAGTTACTTAGAACAATCAAAAGATGAATTATGTAAAATGTGTAAGAGATGAATCAATAAATATACCGGTGTACAGCTATTACTCCCTCTGTACTTCTCTTCCCATTCTCTCTGGGCTTTTTCCTCAGCTTCATATTGCCCTATCAGTTGCGCTTGCTGATGTAAAGCTCTTTGGCTGTCTTCATCATTCTTATCTGCTTCCTTTCCATTTCCTGACACATCTATTGCAGAAACGTGCACTTGATCATTCACATCATTAATGCCAGCACCAGCCGTCAAAGGATGAGGCTCATTGTTAGCAGAACTTGGAAGAGGCTCAGAGGCACATTCAGCAGAACTATTTTGTAACTTATCACTAGCTGATCTGGTCACACAAAAGGAATAAGGTCCAAAATCAGAAATGGTTAAGGAAATAAAGTAAAAGTAAATGTTGAACGTGTCACGTTAAGGATGTTGTAGTAAAGAATCTATGGAAGTATTGACAGAATATTCTAAATGAAGCAACCTCCTGGTATCCCTGCGCCTTATCCGTCTGCATGAATTACCAACTCGTTTTGGAGAAGAAATGTCAGTGGATGAAAAGTTACTATATCTCCTCCGATTAGAATCAGTGTATTTCCTCCTGTCCAAAGAATGAGAAGATTTTCCACTTTTCCATGACAAACTTCTAGCAGTTGATGAAGAAGATACAGTCCCCGAACTTGACAACGTGTCCACGTCATCTTCTTTCTCTTTCGCACTTGACAAAATGTCCCCTCCTGTTTTATTTTCAGCATCTTTTTTATCAGATAATATTGTTTCCTTATCTGAGCCTGAACTGAATTCCTCCGAAACATCATCTATTGAATGGTCTTCTAATATGGACAGAACAGCTGCTGTGGCCTTCTCAGCTTTCTTTCTTTGTAGAGATACAACCTTTAACTGCTCTTCAAGCTCCGAGACCTGTAACAGATGGAGGCAGTTTGTTGAAAGTGTTTTTCCTTGTCGAAGGGCAGACAATTTCAGAATTGGAATGGAAACAATTAAATATGGAAAATCGGATTGAGTTGGGAACGATGACTCAATTTGTTGTGTTATATGCATGTCTAGTTATAGAGAATTAAACAACAGGACTAACCCTTTGTGTCAGTTCATCAGCTCTCTGCTTTGCTGTTCTTGATGCAGATCTTTCAGCCAATAATCTCCCCCGGAGAAATTCAATTGTTGTTTTAGAATCTTCAACGCCATCGATTTTGCTGGTCAAAGAATGAAAGAGTGTTAAAAGACAATGAAAGTAACATCAGACTCCACTAAGGTCAAAGGGACTATAATACCATCCTACCATATAATGAAGAAAAACACATAGATTTCGACAACTTAATAATCAATGATTTTCAAAGGAAGCCCCTTTAGTTATTAATTAATAGAGTTAAGAATTTGCAGTTACACTGCAAGTCTCTTATTTCTTCCTTTCCCACAACAGAACTTCTAAAGCTCTTTTAACGCCCTGAAATGGACACACGACTTACTCTGGAAGATCTTTTTAGCTGCCAAATTTTCTACTTCCTACTGTGCATGACAAATGCAGAGATACTTTATAAAACCATTACCCCTGCCTGGCACCAGCCGGCCAACTGTGCATTTAAAGCTAATCACTCATTATGGAAACTGAAGGAACAGACTGTAAACTGGTATCACACTTCAATCATTCACAAACATTCAAGACATATATCATAACCAAAATACAATTTTTTTCCCTCTATTACTAAGCTTCGATTAGTAAATTCAAAGAGTTTTTATATAGTTCATTACAATCAGCTAACCAACCAACAAAACTACTCGATACATGAAAAAAAAATCCCCTTGTAGTACTAGAGTGACAATCTTCTTATAGCTAATTCTTTCAGAGTGACAATCTTCCTATAGCTAATTCTTTGCACTGCCCCACAACTGACCCAAAAAAAGTTACAAAAGAAACTCAAAAGCAAAATTAACAGTCACCAAAATCCAATATCCAAGGGCGGAGCTAGAGAGACGGAAGGAAAGGAGTTCATCACCACAAAATCTCCCCAACACCAGCAAATCACATTATATATACAAGATCAATTCCCATTCCCATTCTACTTATTTTTTTCTTATCATCAAAGTAAAGACCCAACTAGCTAGCATTTGACCATAGATTTCACGAGTAGATTTTAGCCATAAAATTTGATTCTTCAAATATTTCCAAGTTTAGATTTTTAGGACATTCCATTCACAAAATTTTAACTTTTTTCCAAATAAAATGCATGTCCAGACACAACCTCAAATTCCAAAAATCACAACTTTAAACTCAAATTTTCAACTTCCGAGTTTCAACTTCAAAATCTATGACCAAATACGAGCTAATAATGGATTTTTCTGTATACAAAACAATTGTACTAGTAAGCAATCAAAAGCTAAATCCCAGATAAGAAATTCACACACACACACATACAAACACATATATACATACAAAAAGATGACTACCTCTGATCTTGATCTTCTTTCCCAGAGCTAGTCATTCTTGTAACAGTAGCTCAAAAGCTCAGCTCCTGCAACAAATGAAGAATCTAGTATTTATATATATATATATATAAATAAAAAATAATCAAGATATTGTCAAAAGAATAGTTAAAAGACCCAAGTCACAGAACCAATCAAGATTCTCTCCAGAAGAACTGAAAAACAGCAAAAAGGGCATTAATTTAACATTTCTGACTAATTCTTTAACACCCAAAAGAGAGAAAATCAAAACTATTGACCTTGAAATTGGAGCTGACTTCACTTGGGAAAAAACTCCTTTTAAAGACTAAAAGGGGAATGGTTGAATTTATTATATGTGGACTTATTTTTCAGAGCTCACAGTGTTTATTGGTGTGTGTTTCAGTGCAGGGGTAGTTTTGGAATAAAAAAATGTTTTGTTTTTTTGGTTGAAATTTTTTATTGGGAATTGAAAACACTTATTTCAGTTACTCCCCTCATCACTTTTACTTGTGTTCGGGTCTTACGAAAACAACATTTCTATTTTTACGAGTTAATGGTAAGGTCGACATATATTTTGTTCTACTTAGACCCTATTTAGATGGTGTTTGATTTAGCTTAAAAGTTGGTCAAATCTACTTTTATGTCAGTTTTTGATTTGTAGAAGTATTTGACAAATATAAAAAATAACTTAAAATAAGTTAGAAGCATTTGGCAAGGTAAAAAATAACTTAAATAAGTTTAAAATGACTTAAAATAAGTCAAAAATCAAAAGTAGATCTTCTATTTTTTTTGAACTTAAAAGTCATTTAAATTTGACTTAAAAACTATTTTTTTTAATCACTTTTACTTGTTCACTCTTTTAGAAATGTTTTTTTTTCTTTTAACATAACAAAAGAAAGTAGTTTTTTTCTCTCCATATTTTAGCCTTAGTATTAATTGTTTATTTCCTAAAGTTATTTTTTAGGACCTAATAGTACAAGACATCAATTAATAGGAATAATATGATAAGATAGTGATGTCAAATATTTTTTTTTTAATAATGGTCAAGTTAAGTGTAACAAGTAAAATTAAACTGAGAGAATATTAGAAGGAATTGTTTTTATCGAAATTGATAAGTATATATTTTAAGGTTAAGGCATATGTTATAGCGATATTTAAGATTTACGTTCGTTAGAAATAGCTAAGTTTTTGCTAAATTTTGTCATACATCAATTACATGATTAATTTTTTGATAAATATGTTTAATTTTCGTATTGTACAAAGTTGATATTAAGGATAATGTTGTCATAAATAAAATGTGAGTAGAGATTAATGGCTCATGTGTGAAATGAAGAAAGTTGAGCTTATGTAGGCTCACAATAATGATAAAAATTTACCGAACCAAATGTATTTTTCAAATAATGAAAATAAATATATTTCTTGCATATAAATTATATATATTACATTTTAATTTTAAGTGATATAAATATACAATACAGATTAGTACTCCCTTCGTCCACTTTTATTTGTCATGTTGCGCTTTTCGAAAGTTAATTTGATTAATTTTCAAAGTTAAATTAGATTACATTAATTTGATATTTTAAACAAAAAAATTAGATATTCAAAAACTATACGAAAAATACTATAAATTATAATTTTTTACATATCAATATGATGAAAAAATACATCGTAAATGTTAGCCAATTTTTTTATAATTTGACTCTAAAAAAGATAACTATGGCAATTAAAAATGGACGGAGGTACTATTTAACAGAGGGTTAACAAATTAACTTGTTCTCCAATAGATCTTGGTTAAGTAGTTTAGTCAGTGTTTGAACATTAAGAATGTGATATTTAAAATAAATAGTGTTTTTGAAATAAAGAAAAAAAAAATGTCTAACGGATCCTTAAATTCTACCTAGAAGGATTTAATTTTTAATTATAATGATCCAGGACTTGAGTAGTAATGGTTAAACTTCATCATCTTATTTGAGTTATAGTTATATTTATAGTTCAATATTTTTAATACATTTTACTTGTAAATCTAGGTCTAAATTAAAATTTAAGAAAATATTAAATAAACAACATGGGGCGAAGCTAGGATGCAAGAGGTCAATTGAATTTTCTTCGCCAAAAAATTAATAACAATAATATACCATTTTACTCATTCTAATTACCATATTGAAAGAGTTATTTGTTATAAATCATATTCTATTTCACCAGAAAAATTATGAATACCGTTCACAAACATTATAGTTTGGTTCGAAGATCTTACTCAACGGAATGAATAAAGAATATCTACTTGAATACTGTCCACAAAACATTAATACAGTAAGATAAAATCAATTTTAAATCTCACCACATATATAGTTATATGAAAGCATCAAATAAGTGCTACAATTAGCATGAACATTAGAATGTATAATTAGAAGTGGATCTACTTACTGTCAAGTTTATTAACTATAAGACAACATACAACTTCATCATTTAAGGAAAAATATTAAAAATAAATATTTTTAAAAAATTAACATCGCGTTTATTATACATATTTGTAGAGAGGCAAATAAATCTATCGAAATTTTTGATAAATGAAGGTCACATACATGCAAAAAATTTACTTGTACGGGAGAATACATACAATTAAGAAAATTGAGTTTTTGTTCCTAGAACATTTTGTTATTTTTATGTTACCAAAAAAAATTAGTTTTTGAACATAAACTTTACTTTAAAAATATGCTTTAATATAATATAAAAATTGTGAGTTAAACGTGTAATTCAATGAAAATACGTGATAATCAGTATTTCTATATTAAACTTGAAAAAAAAATTATAATATTGATTATTGAGCTTTAGGAGTATTTATATAAATATAAATTTATAATTTAATATTGACAATTTGATGAAGTGATATTTATGACCAAAATGCCTATGTTTCACGAGTCACGGCCGAAAGTCAAAATCAACATTTTTGGTTTTATTATATTTTTTGGTTCCATTCAATATTTCGTATTCAATTTTATTACTTGATTAATACGGTTCTATATCGAGCAATCTCAAGCACTTTCTATTAAATGTCATTTCATATGTAAGATTCAAACTAAAGAATTAAAATAACTGATAAAGAAATACTTATCACTCTATTATAAATTTTGATATTACGATCCCATTTTTTTTTTGGTTGTCTCGTGTATGTAACGAATTTGCTATATTTATTTTATGGTCGTTGACGTTGACCGTATTAAAACCTCAAAGTTTGTTGGTGGATAGAATTGAATGAGAATTTTTGGAAATAATGAGTGGTTGAAAGGACAAAATAAGTGTAAAATTTGGAATAAATTTTAGAGAATAGGAAAATTAAAAATGGACTTTTGGACCTCGTGATAAATTATAAAGAATAGGCAAATTAAAAATGGAAAATTTTCATAATTAAATAGCACCATTTATACCTCTATTAACAAATTATGTCAAATATTATATATATATATATATATATATATATAATTTTTTTATTTGTTTTGGATAAGACATAATAAGTACTCCTAATTATAACATAAATTCACTAATACAAAGTGATTAGTTTCAATGAAAAAAATTATAACATAAATTTAACTATTCACCTAAGGCTTGTGAAGATGCTATTATCCTCTGAATTAATTTATATGGAAGAGTTATAGTCGCGAATTTTTTTCACCAATAAAATTTTATAGTAGTTTGGTTATATAATTTCTGACCCCAATTTCAAGTTTTGATTTGAAATCAATATTTAACTATGACATTTGTACAAAATTTCAACTTCAATTTTAAATCTTGAATCCTCTAAAAGGTAAAAAAAAATAATCTAAAATTTAACCTACAAGATCATATTTTGAAGAAAATAAAGACTCATCATTTATTCATTTTAATAATGTAGTGTATATTCTAATCTCTTATATATGAAATATAATTTGCTCATTTGAGTAAAAGATTGATTAAGAGTTTTAGAAAATTTGATAGTTTTTGCAATTTGCGAAATTTTTATATTTATAAGATAAAAATACAAAAATATCAATTTCAGCTCATCATATTATATCAGTTTGCATGGTCAGTCTGAATTTGTCTCAATAATATACATGTTCAAACTTGACTCTATCGATCGATTATATTGTTTAATTCACAAGGTAAGTAAATGAGTTACTTATGGAATATATAGTAGGACTGTATGAGTCGAGGGTCTATCGAAAATAATTTATCTTCTCTCATAAGATAGGAATAAAGCTGCGTACACACCACCCTTTCTAGACTCTACGGGTAGGATCACACCTTCTTTTTTTTTGGTTGTTGTATGAGTACTTTTTTTCAATTCTATTGTAGGCTACAATGTTATGTATTTACTTGTTCCATTTTTGATACACATAATTATTGTTGGTGTAAAGAATTTTTGATGAGTTGGTTAAGCCAACAACTACTTAATTACAATACATGATTTAGAACTGCTCTATCCCTCGTTACAAAAGTGACTCACATATATTCTACTGTTACATGAATCAGCATTTTTTTTGTTACAAAGTGTCACCAGCTCTTCCACCACACCATCTATCTCTTCATCCCCTTTCGCTCTCAGCTTCTCATTCAGTTCCTTAGTTTTCTTCCTTATCGCCTTTTCTGTGAAAGAATTTCATCCACAGTGACTCACGAACCCTCCAATGCTTATGTGTTGAAGAATCAATGCTTGTGAAGCCCATCCTTCCATTACAATTCCTTGTTTTTCTTGGTCTCCATTAACAGCTGTCTCTGATGATTATATATATGATGATATACTATTGTTAGTATTTGTTGATCTTGGTTGTGGCTTGATATAAATGTCATGGTGATTGGTGTATATATATATATAAATAATGATCTGTAGGGGCAATTAATTAACGGTAATAGTTTAATTGTCGCTAAATATGTTTTTTAGAGACAATTAACACTCTCTGTAAATATCTCTAAAACATATAGCGACATTGGATCCAATGACAATTAACTAATATAAATAAAAAAATTATCATTTTTTGTTAATGTGCATATTTATTACAAGTCCTAATTCTTGGTAGTATACTTCTATAAGTATTTCCTATATCAAGAACTAAAGGGTAATGATCAACACACTCCTAACTAATGTGTGGTTTGATATTTTTTAATGAGTCAAACATGTGAAAAATCGTTTTGATAATTGAACCGTGAAACTCCAGCCCAAGACTTTTATTTGCTCTTACAATAATAGCCCTCGTTAAAGAATGCACTTGTCTTTTATTGCAATTATAGTAAAGTATTTTAGATTAACTACTTGGATTCTTTCACATAGTATCAGAGTTAATTACCATTTGTATAACCATTTTTTCTATTCATGTTTTATAGCTTAGCCTATGCAGCTGCTCTGGACTTCAAAGTCTTGACTTATAAAAAGAATCAAGCATGCATGTGAAGGGGTATCTAAAATTTGTGGTTATTTAGTTCACCTCCTTTTCTTATCATCTTTATTTATTACGGAAAAGGGCTTAAAATACCTTTGAAGTATTGAAAATGGTACACAAATACCCCTCATCCACCTATAGACTTCAAAATACCCTCCTCATCCACCTTTGTGTCCAATTTTAGCCACTTCATTAATGGAGCACCATTTAAAATAATTAAATAATCATTTTAATTACATGGCGCTCAACCATTGGTTGCAATTTAATTATTTAATATAATTTTAAACCCATCCATTTTTAACTAAACCCGTCCCAATACTTATTAAAGACGCCCGACTCAATACAAAGAACCCATCTAATTAAAACAACCCTAAAACCTTGTTCCCAAATAAACACTCCATTTCCCCAACCAAGTTCTTGAATCAATGAAAGTTGGATGCTTTATTAGTATTCTTCCAACAAATTTTATTAAAGAGAGTATTAACGTTTTTTTTCTATTAATCTCCCTCCCTCTCACACACACATTGGACATACACAGTAGAGTACAGGCTGTCAAGATGAATAATTAAACGTTTTAATGTAATTAATCAATTAATTAGTGGAAGATTGCTTTGTTGTTTCTCCAAGAAAAAGGTGTAAAAGATGATATTGGATCAATTAATTAAACATTATTTACGAATATAAAGATTTGTGAAGTTCAATTCGAAGTCCTAAAATATTTCACATCCAACTTTCATTGATTCAAGAACTTGGTTGGGGAAATGGAGTGTTTATTTGGGAACAAGGTTTTAGGGTTGTTTTAATTAGATGAGTTTTTTGTATTGGGTCGGGCGTGTTTAATAAGTATTGGGGCGGGTTTAGTTAAAAATGGATGGGTTTAAAATTATATTAAATAATTAAATTGCAATCAATGATTGAGCGCCACGCAATTAAAATGATTATTTTTATTATTTTAAATGGTGCTCCGTTAATGAAGTGACTAAAATTAGACCCAAAGGTGGATGTGGAGTGTATTTGTGAGCCAATAGGTGTATGAGGAGGGTATTTTAGAGCCAATAGTTATGTACCATTTTCAATACTTCAAGGGTATTTTAGGCCCTTTTCCGTATTTATTATTACATGGTAGGCAACTTTTCCTTCTCTTCTTTCTTTGACTTTTTTTCCAAATAAAAAGTCTAATAAATTTGTATTTTCTTTAGTACATCTCTTTCATTACCAACATAATGTTTTAAAACAACGGGACAAATACAAATAAATAATAGTTTAGATATAAATTTACAAAAATATTATATTTCAGAGATGTGTTTTTGATCTCTAATTCATCAAACAAAAACAAAAAAGACAGTACAATCACCAACAAACTTTTTTTTTTTGTTATAGCAAGATTTTGTTATAAAGAATATATATATATATATAATATAGCATAACATTAAAATAGGTTAAAAAGAACTTAATCATTATAATAAAATGTTGTTAGATATATATTAAAAAATAACATAACAACAAGATAACTTGTTTAAGGCTAGACAAATAATAGGTTAATTAGATTATTTTTCTTTCACCAGTAAGATTTCTTTTTTAGAAAATAAGATTTGTTTCAAATTTTTATTTCATTTTTTTATAAAAACAAAAAAAAACAAATTAGTTGAGCAACAGTCAAAATCAAATGAAATGATTTCTTAAAATTGATTCAATTCTAAAGTAACTTTAGCATATGTTGGCTATCAATTTGTTGTGTCTCAATATTAGTAAAAGGCAAACTGTTAAAACATAAATAAAAGAAAATTTGTTCTCCTATAAAAGGAACCATCATGTTTGGCTAGTTAACTGGTCAAATTTGGCTTCTCTTTTAACTTCTTTTTTTCCCTATATGACTATTCACAAAACAAAAATAAATAAAAGTCACCACTATAGGATATTTTTTATTTGAAGAAAATGGAATGATAGATGAAGATATTATTCATACGATTTAAATTGGATCGTTGAAATGAAAGATGTTGTATCGGAGTAGAAGAGTAACTATTAAAGTGAAAGATAAGTTGTATAAAATAATTATAATTAAGTCTTTGACTATATTATAGGGCAGTGAATGTTGTATTTCTAAAGTCTGGAAAATCTATGAGATAAATTGGTGTGAAGATGTGAATGCTAAGATGGATGTACGATCATATAAAAAAAGATAAGATTAGAAATGACCATGTTCATCAGAAGGTGCAAGTAGCATTTATTGATGATAAAATTTGAGGTGGTCACTTGAGATGATGAATGTACATGTTTTGTGTCGACCTATATATGCACCAGTTTATAATTGTGAAACTATGGTAAGTGAAGATGTTAAAAAGAGAATGACACACACCTAAAATTTTATGAAAGAAAGTAGTCTCAAAAGACTTCTAAATTCTTAATATCAAAACAGACTTAGCTAAAAATCAAGCATCATACATAATAACACTACTAGTTGAAGACAAGTTTTAGACTCGTATGCAACTTTATTGTTATTATTATACTTTTATTACAATTTGCAAAAAATTCCTCCAAATATTTCCAAAAATACCCCTAACTTTTCAAAAGCTTAAGGAAACAGACTATAATTTCAATCGATATCAAGAAAAGTAAACACTGATGGGACCCTTTAACAAGAATAAAGAAATATTCCAACAGAAGTCTAAAATACTTTTTTCTTTCTCTCTCTGTTACAAATCACTATGCAACTTCTATATGCCCTGCGTAATCAATTACGTGCATACATGAATATGCATGAGATTCATTATAATATAATATAATATCACCAAATTCTAGCTATAAATAGTCTATCATCATAATTACTATAACCATCAAAGAAAGGAAAAAAAAACTACAGTCATTAATGGAAGCCAAGAAAAACAACATTAGTGTACTTATGTTACCATGGCTAGCTCATGGTCACATAAGTCCATTTCTAGAGCTAGCAAAAAAACTCACAAATAGAAATTTTCACATTTACATGTGTTCCACTCCAATAAACCTAAGTTCCATCAAGAAAAATGTCACAAAAAAATATTGTGAATCAATAGAATTAGTTGAGCTTCATCTTCCATCTTTACCAAATCTTCCTCCTCATTACCACACCACCAATGGTCTCCCACCTCATCTCATGAACACACTCAAAACAGCTTTCGAAAACGCCTCTCCAAATTTTTCCAAAATATTACAAACTCTAAAGCCGGATTTGGTTGTTTATGACTATAATCAGCCATGGGCTGCTGACTCTGCTTCCTCTGTTAACATTCCTGCTGTGCAGTTCCTCACTTTTGGCGCGGCTGTTGTTTCTTTAGCCATCCATATGTCTGATGATACGGAGGATAAGTTCCCGTTTCCTGAAATTTACCTGCATGAGTACGAAATGCTTTCATTGAAGGAAGCTGTTAAAGAAGCACCGGGTAATAAGTATTCATTTGATGAGGCTATTAAGCTATCGCGTGACATTATTCTGGTGAAAACTTGTAGAGATTTTGAAGGGAAATATATAGATTATCTTTCAAATTTGGTTTCCAAGAAAATAGTCCCCGTTGGTTCACTAGTTCAAGAATCCATTGCACGAGATGATCATGATGAGGAGATCATGCAATGGCTTGATAAGAAAGAGAAATGTTCAACTGTGTTTGTTTCATTTGGGAGTGAGTATTTTCTATCCAAGGAGGACATATTTGCAGTAGCTCGAGGGCTAGAACGTAGCAAAGTGAACTTCATTTGGGTTATCAGGTTTCCACAAGGTGAAAGAATAAGCATTCGAGATGCATTACCAGAAGGGTATCTTGAAAGGGTAGGTGAAAGACGAATGGTTATCGAAGGATGGGCTCCTCAAGCAATGATTCTTCAACATCCATCGATAGGTGGATTTGTGAGTCACTGTGGATGGAGTTCATTCATGGAAAGTATGAAGTTTGGTGTGCCTATAATTGCCATGCCAATGCACATTGATCAACCAATGAATGCTAGGCTTGTGGAGTATATTAGGATGGGAGTGGAAGCAGTGAGGGACGAGGATGGTAAACTACAGAGTGAAGAGATAGCAAACACGATAAGGAAGGTGTTAGTTGAGGAAAGTGGGGAGGATGTGAGGAACAAAGCTAAGGAACTAAGTGAGAAGATGAACGCGAAAGGGGATGAAGAGATAGATGGAGTGGTGGAAGACTTGGTGGCTCTTTGTAGCAACAAATGATAAGCATAATCAAGATTTAAGTTATATCTATCTAATAAGTTAATTTCATATGTTTGCGAATGTTTAATAATTTTTATTGTGATGGTAACATGTGATTTAGCTAGAGATGGAGAAACAAGACGATGACTGTGTTTCTCTTCAATGAAATGACAGAAAACTTTCCATTTGATTGACGACTTGTGAGTTGTGACCATATGAGCTAAACAATCCGTCCTAGTTATTTTTAATCGTCTCATCTTACTTTCCTTTTCCCCTATAACGCGTAGTAATTTTTTTTGCTCGTATATTTCTTTCTTAGCATAAGAAAATATCCACTTGATTCTAAATATCAAGTCTTTGATTCTAAAAAATCGAAAATAGATAAAGAAGAACCTGCAAATATGAAGCTCCGCGTCTTGCTCTCTATTTCCCCCTCTTCGTTTGTTCTTTCCTGTCGATTTTTATCAAACAATGATTTTCAGTAACTTGATTTCCATTGTTGCCAAACATTTGAGTCAAAATGCTCTTTGGCGCGAAGAGAGAAGAAAGTTGAGGTTACTGGAAATTCCAAAATCTGAAAGAAAAAAAAAAGTAATCAATATTTTGTGGAACAAAACAAAATAGGCAATGTAATATCAAAAATAAGACAAATTATCTACTACAACAGATAAATACAATCTAATGGTATAAAGATTATTTTCCGTGACAGTGCATATAACTTAAACTCTTCGAGAAAAATACAAAGAAAAACCTTGTGATTAAATGGTAGTCAAATCTAAATTGAGTTCAAGTGACTGTCAATAACAATCAGTCCAACACTATATTCAACAGTCAACACAAGGCTACTGATACAAATTAAAACACTTTTTTTCTATATAAGATAGGGCAGCAACCTCAACACAACAATATAAGATACAAATTCAGTAGATTTCTCGATATACAAAGTTTGAACCAAAGTTACTGAATTCTGTCGAATTCGTATTTTCTATACTAGATCCATCCCTATGGAGGCAAAGAAGCACACCATTAGTGTACTTATGTTACCTTGGCTAGCTCATGGTCACATAAATCCATTTCTAGAGTTAGCGAAAAAGCTTGCAAGTAAGAACTTCCACATTTACCTGTGTTCTACTCCGGTAAACCTGAACTCCATCAAGAAAAGAGTCAGTGAGAAGTATTCTCAGTCGATAGAATTAATCGAGCTTCATCTTCCATCATTACCAGATCTTCCTCCTCATTACCACACCACAAATGGCCTCCCACCTCATCTCATGAACACCCTCAAAACAGCTTTTGAACTCGCCTCTCCAATTTTTTCCAAAATATTACAAACTCTGCATCCGGATTTGGTCATTCATGACTACAATCAGCCATGGGTTACTGATTCGGCTTCCTCTATGAACATTCCTGCAGTGCAGTTCCCTACTTTTAGTGCAACTGTTGTTGCTTTGGCCATCCACATGTCTGAAAACACAGTGGAGAAGTTCCTGTTTCCTGAAATTTACCTGCGGGAACACGAAATGATTTCACTGCAGAAAGATATTGATGAAGTACCAAGTAAGAAGTTCCCATACGACGAGGCTATTAGGCGATCACATGACATTATTCTGGTGAAAACTTGCAGAGATTTTGAAGGGAAATATATAGATTATCTTTCAAATTTGACTTCCAAGAAAATTGTCCCTGTTGGTTCGCTAGTTCAGGAATCCATGGATCAATATGATTATGAGGAAATCGTGCAATGGGTTGACAAGAAAGAAAAAAGTTCAACTGTGTTTGTTTCATTTGGGAGCGAGTATTTTCTATCCAAGGAGGAAATACTTGCAGTAGCTCAAGGGCTAGAGCTTAGCAAAGTGAACTTCATTTGGGTCATCAGGTTTCCACAAGGTGAAAGACTTAACATTCGAGATGCATTACCTGAAGGGTATCTTGAAAGGGTAGGAGAAAGAGGAATGGTTATGGAAGGATGGGCTCCACAAGCATTGATTCTTCAACATCCATCGATAGGTGGATTCGTGAGTCACTGTGGATGGAGTTCATTCATGGAAAGTATGAAGTTTGGTGTGCCTATAATTGCTATACCAATGCACATTGATCAACCAATGAATGCTAGGCTTGTGGAATATATTGGTGTGGGAGTGGAAGCAGCGAAGGACGAGGATGGAAAGTTACAAAGCGAAGAGATTGCAAAGGCAATAAGGGAAGTGTTAGTGGAGGAAAGTGGGGAGGATGTGAGGAAGAAAGCTAAGGAACTGAGTGAGAAGATGAACGCGAAAGAGGATGAAGAGATAGATGGCGTGGCGGAAGAACTGATGGCACTTTGTAGCAACAAATGATTAGCAATAAGAGTAAATGTCAGTCTAGTGTAACTCAACTGTTATAGTAAGTTGAGAGTACTAATCATCTTATTACCAATAATCACTACAAGTAACAACCTTTAAAATGATTCAGCAGAATGTAAGTTGTATCCAAGAAAAACATGCATTAAGACGTAATTCCGAGCCAGCATTATGCTTGAATCAGAACAGATTGTTAACATCACACGACACACATTCCACAGAGAAATACGCGCAATTTCATGCATTAAGACATGCTGTCAAACAAAGGGAAACTAGTGAAGATGCAAAACCAAACCATTAAGTAATAAAAATCAACAAGCAAACTCATTTTCAAAGCATTTAGGACAGGGGAATTACTGTCCTGAAAACTCTAGCAGAGGTGTACATAACAGAAAAAAACTCAGTGAAACATTACATCAAACACCTTGTTGGCATAAAGAATACATTACTAAACCAATCAATTGGCATAATACATGTATATACTTTTTAATTGGGCTTCAGGTGACATTTATGTAATTCAACTTTGGGTGTGCACAACCAAACACTTAAATTTATATAAAGTTGAACAAATAAGTACACACGTCCTACATGGTAATTTGTGTCATACGTGGTGTTCTATGGGTATTAAATGTCACATTCGACTCATGTGTCTACTTGCTCAACTTTATAGAAGTTTAATTGTTTATTTGTGTACCCCAAAATTAGAGGACATAAATATGAAATGAGATCAAGTTAAATGACACAATATCCAAAATAAGATCACGTTAGGCAAAATTTGGCATGAAAAGCCCATATTATATATTTTTTGGTATCTAATAGCTCAAATACATTTTTTGAGAAACTTACAGAAATTTCACTAGTTCAAGAGTAAATTAGTTAGATATGTTTTAGTTTACAATATTACGAACTTTATCAAATTTTGGTGTATCTAAATATTTTACATGTACTCGAGATATACGGGGTCAAAATTAGAGTAATTTGCTCTAGATCTATATCCAAGTGGATTCACATTTATCTGGAATATATAGACAAATCTCGCTTGCCTCTATCGTCCCCCTTCCATCTCGCTCGACACTCTCCTATATAGTTGGTATCCAATATACATACGAATCACACCGGATATATACATATACATGTGTCTAGTGTGATTCCCATGTATTTAGGATACATGATTATCTCCCTCCCCATCTCGCTAGTCACTCTCACTGTTTTAGTATATCTGGTAGCAAAAATACATGTATCTAAGTGTATCTTCTTTAATATAAGATATGAAACTCTTAATTAGTGGTAATATACGTAATTATTTGAAAGTATATATAAAATCAGTATATATGATATGAATTATGTTTAATAAGATAATTCTCCCCTTTTTTAAGAGGGGGGTAGGTGGGGAGATTTTGTGATGGCAATATAATGCGGGACTAATATTTGACATAAAATAGCCCACATTTATTTTCGGGTATCTAATAGCTCAAATATTTTATGGAATTATTACAAGTAAAAAAATCATTCAAGACCTAATAATTTGTATTAGCTTGTATTTAAATTTATATATCCTCATGCTCATATTTATTATTCTTTTTTCTCATTTGCTTTATTCACTATTAGTGTGTTCGAATATGTTTGTAAAATCAATAACAATCCAAATTTTGGGATTTATCTCGGCTGTTATTTCAATAAGTTTGCGATTATAATTTTTAAGTCTACATATACTAAATTAGCTATTAAATTTATTCTAATATTTAAAACTTTAAAATTAATTAAAATTATAACTATTAAATCTTTATTTATTTATAACAAATAAGAATTCCTAATATTTAGTACTTTAAAATTAAATAAAATGAATAGTAGGTAATATTTACTATCCTTATTCATGTCCTCCGCAATTTCCTATATAAAATTATGAATTGATAAGTATTTTTGAAAACATAACAAATAATTTAAAACGGCTAAAGTACTAAATTGAAATAAAAAATAGCTTTTATTATTAATTATTAGGTGGACGGCTGGCTCTAAAGGTAGTGTTAGAAACTTATTCGTTTGATTTGAGAATAATTTCGGCAAAAGAAAATGTAATTAACTTTAATATGAGTGAGTTAGGCAAGAATAAAAATATATATTTTTTCGGAAAATAAGTTTAACTTTATATTTATTTTTTTGTTGTTTAATATATAAATTTAGAAAATATATGTACATAATTTAGATAAATATAATAAAAGTTGGAAGTCGAGATAGGAGTGGGGATGGGTCGGCTAATATATTTAATAAATATAGTTTTCTTTTATTTAAATCCTCTTAATTTTTTCCAATTAAATAGTTATTAATTCATTAATCTTTTATCCTTTCTGCCGCCCAAAGCATAAAATTCCTAGTAATGCACATTTTTTCTTCTAGAAAGAGCAGAAAAAACATAAATAAAAGTTGAAAACTCTAGAATTTTGAGGTACTATAAATGTACATATATATTGTGGTTTTTACTGTTTATCGATTGAAAAAAGGACAAAAGAATAAACGGACTTTGATATATATATATATAGGGATTGGAGAAATAAATTATTAAATAAATCAGATTCACTTAATATAAATTATGTTTGTTGGAAAATTATGTTGTATATTTATGTCAAATTCTATATTTAAAGTATATATATTTAAAGTCGGACACTTCTGGGCTCGAACCCCAAATAATACAATATTTTTTTATTTTATTTTGACAGCCACACACCGTTATTCTTTGACATCCTTATGATGGGTCAAACTAGAACTCATAAAATACTCTCTCTGTCCCTAATTACTTGTCCACTTTTGAATTAACACACCAATTAAGAAAACAATTAATGACATAGCGAGTTTACCATTTTACCCCTATTAATTATGAAGTGGATGAAAAGTTCTACATTTTTCAAAGTAATTAATCATTTAATTGAGGGTATAATAGGTAAAAAAATTTGTCCTTTCTTGATTTGTCAAAATAGACAAGTAATTAGGGACAACTATAAAAGAAAAAATGGACAAGTAATTAGGGCCAGAGGGAGTAGTTTACAAACAATCTTTTATAGTAAAAGCCTGAATTTCATATTTAATTTATTGGGTGTTTCTATTACTTTCTTGAACTGTACTTCTTTTTAAATTGAATACATGACAAAATATTTTTGATAATTTATTGAGAAATGGTGAGAAATTAATAAAAAAAAGGTCATAAAAATGAATCCACCTAGCAGAATGAGGTCGTAGTAGTTTGGGGTTGGGGGTTGGGGGTTGGATGCTGGGTGTTGGTGTGTGTATGTGAATACTCTATACTTCGTAAAATGGTGATAGTTGGGAGTTTTTTTAAACATATTCACTAGAAAAAATTTGAGCACAATAATCTCGTAGCATGTTATAATAATATCAAATTATATGATATAGTTTGAATGAATACACAGAAAATCTCTAACTACCTACGAAAGTCACACAACAAGTCACTTTCATAAAACTTGCCTAAATTTTGTACCTTCAAATTTCAAACCAACTACAATCACACAACAGGTCACTTTGTATAAAATTTGGCTAGAAGTCTATAAAAAAAAAACTCAACAACCAATCACATTAAACAAGAGGAGTGATGAAATGGTAATATTTTTTCATCCTTAATAAGGAATTTCTGATTTAAGCTATGATACAGGTGTCACCTTTATTAGGTAGAGTTTTAACTATTCCATTATGTCTTCAACTCTCTTGTATTTTCAATAAAGGGAAAAAAGACAAATGTAACCCTGAACTATCGTAAATGGTATGCAGATACCCTCCGTCATACTTTTGGGATATAGGTGCTCTTGCCGTCCAAAAATTAAAGCATATATACCCTTTATACTAACGAACATACACGTGTCATAATCCTATCCACCGATCCGACAGATAAAATTGCAGCACGTGTTCCTATTTAGTCGTCCGTTAGAGTGAAGGGTATATATGCTCTAGTTTTTGGACGGCAGGAGCACCAATATCCCAAAAGTATGACGGAGGGTATCTACATACCATTTACGATAGTTTTGGGTATATTTGTCCTTTGTCCCTTCAATATAAATAAGGTAGCCAATGACACCAAACTCCACAAACAAGAACTTGATCATGGGATCACAAGTAACAGAGCATGGTACTAATAATTTGAGCGTAGTGATGTTCCCATGGTTAGCTTATGGACACATTTCACCATTTCTAAACGTAGCCAAGAAACTCGCGGACAGGGGATTCTTGATTTACCTCTGTTCTACGCCGATTAATCTCAAATCCACCATCAACAAAATCCCTGAAAAGTATGCTGATTCGATTCAGCTTATCGAACTTCACTTACCAGAATTACCCGAACTTCCTCCTCATTACCATACGACTAATGGTCTCCCGCCCCATCTCAATCACACCCTTAAAAAGGCCCTGAAAATGTCCAAACCAAACTTTTCAAAAATCTTGCAAAATCTGAAACCTGATTTGGTGATTTATGACATAATGCAGCAATGGGCTGAACGTGTCGCGAATGAACAGAACATTCCAGCAGTGAGGCTACTAACTTTTGGTGCGGCTGTGTTATCATATTTTTTTAACTTAGTAAAGAAACCAGGGGTTGAATTCCCTTTCCCTGCTATTTATCTCAGCAAAATTGAACAAGTAAAATTGGGTGAAATGATGGCTAGATCTGCTAAAGATCAAGAACCTGATGACGATGATCAAATAGCTGATGGAACTACACAGATCGCGTTGATGTGTACCTCTAGAATTATAGAGGCCAAATATATAGATTTTCTATCTGAATTAAGCGATTGGAAAGTTGTTCCAGTTGGTCCACCAGTCCAAGATTTGATCACTAATGACGCGGGCGACATGGAGCTGATTGAATGGCTAGGAACAAAAGATGAGAATTCAACTGTATTTGTCTCCTTTGGGAGTGAGTATTTCTTGTCAAAAGAAGATATGGAAGAAGTAGCTCTCGGGTTGGAGTTAAGTAATGTTAATTTCATATGGGTCGCAAGATTTCCAAAAGGGGAAGAGCAAAATCTCGAAGATGCTTTACCAAAAGGTTTTCTTGAAAGAATTGGAGAAAGGGGAAGAGTTTTGGACAAATTTGCACCACAACTAAGAATCCTAAATCATATGAGTACGGGAGGATTTATAAGTCATTGTGGTTGGAATTCAGTAATGGAAAGTATACATTTCGGGGTTCCTATAATTGCCATGCCTATGCATCTTGATCAACCAATGAATGCTAGGTTGATCGTAGAATTGGGAGTTGCGGTGGAGATTGTTAGAGATGATGATGACAAAATTCACAGAGGAGAAATCGCGGAAACTATTAAAAATGTCATAACAGAGAAAACAGGAGAAAATTTAAGGGCAAAAATGAGAGATATTAGCAAGAATTTGAATTGTATAAGAGGTGAAGAGATGGATGCTGCTGCTCAAGAGCTAATCCAATTTTGTAAGATTAGTACTAATTAACATAATTATATTGTATGTGAGTTCTTTCATGTTCTTGTTGATGGTCAAAATATATTAAGATTGAAATAACGAGAAGAAAAAAAAAAGGATGTAACCTATAAATTGATCTCACAATTCAACATTTTCAAATATGACTTTGTTTAGTTTTCAATTCCAATTCTCAATAGTAACAACTAACAAGTATGGCCAAATGTTGACTCATACATCATCATATGGGGCACCCCCAAACTATTTATTACTTGATTAAATTTAGCATTTGAAACTTATGATCTAAAACATGCTATGATATTCCTAAGATGATCACCGATGAGGACAACTTCCTCTTAATGAATTTTCCTTCCATGGAAGAGGCCAGAGATCCTGATAGATTTAATGCTAAATCTTTCCAGCACAACTGGGACATCATCGGCCATGATATTTATCAGATGATCCTGGAGTTTCTAAATGGTAAAGAGCTTAGTAAATTCATATCTCATACATGTCTCATGCTGATTCTAAGGTTGATAATCCACAATCCTTTCTTATATGAGGCTTATCAGTCTCAACAATGTCACTCATAAGATAATTTCTCCTAATCAAAGTGGTTTCATCAAAGGTAGGAGATAATGTTCTTCTTGCTCAAGAAATTATCAGTTGTATTAGGAAGAAGAGTTCTGGGGATAATGTTGTTATCAAGTTAGATATCAACAAGGTTTATGATAGGCTCTCCTGGACTTTCTCAGAACAATGGATCTACAGTACCATATGGAATCTTATTTCTAATATATAGTATTCTATCATTATCAATGGTAAAAGAATAGGTTTTTTCAAATCAGAGAGAGGCTTAAAGCAAGGTAACTCTATCTCTCATTCTTTGTTCATTATTGTTGTTGAGGCTATTTCTAGAGCTCTAAATCTCCTCTAGAATAATCACGAGTTCTCTGTATTTTCTGTGCATAAGAAAGGCCAACAGATAAATTATTTGGTCGAAAGTGATTAGGGCGTCATGCGGAAGCTTACAATTGCATATCATATACTCCCTCTGTCCCAATTTCTGTGACACATTTTGTTTTTCGAGAGTCAAACAGTTTAAGTTTGACCGAGAATTTGCTCATGGAATCTTCAAATTTTCTAAAATGAAATTTATATATTTGTAAACTACATAAAAAGTACTATAAGTCACAATAATTGATAATTCAAAATATTTAAAAGATATATGAAAAATTTACGATCAAAGATAAACTTGTTTGAATCTCGAAATCCGAAATGTGTCATATAAATTGGGACAGAGGGAGTAGTTGATAAATCAGATGACAAAAATTTATACTAAAAACATAATATTATTATATGGTTTCGCTAATCGGCATACATATGAAAAACTAATAAAAAGAAAATATTAAAACTGTTGAGGGAAAATCTCTCCATAAACAAAACTCTTCATTGACTACATTGTGGATGTTTTTGTGTTCTGCAATGAGAATAAGGATCTTCAATTTAAAAATCTCCAAACTTTTCCTCTAAGGAAAGAATAAATCAAATATGGAAGAAAATTATATTTTTCTTTCAGGAAAAGTTAAGCATTTATGGTAATACTTTGACTTTCCTTCAAAAGAAAAATAAATTTCAAATAAGATAAAAAAATCATCGCAAAACACTAACAATGACCTCATCATCTTTACTTCTGGTAAGACCAAATCTCTTAAAGATTATCAAACAATCCTATCTGATTATGAAAGAGCTTCTGGACAATGAAGTTTAATTCTTGTTTTTCATTTTGTTCCTTTTTCTCTTTATGAGGTGACAATTTGAGTAGAAAAAGAAGTATGAAAAAGATGGATAAGAATTGTAAAACAACTTCTATTACTCTATCTGTCTTAAGTCATTCGTCATGTTTCTTTTTTCCACGTCTATCGATCCCGTTTTGTCCTCATCTCTCTTGTATTTTCAATAAATAAGGTTGCCAATGACACCAAACTCCACAAACAAGAACTTGATCATGGGAACACAAGTAACAGAGAATGGTACTACTAATTTGAGGTTACTTATGTTCCCATCGTTAGCTTATGGACACATTTCTCCATTTCTAAACGTAGCTAAGAAACTCGCGGACAGGGGATTCTTGATTTACCTCTGTTCTACGCTGATTAATCTCAAATCCACCATCAACAAAATCCCCGAAAAGTATGCTGATTCGATTCAGCTTATCGAACTTCACTTACCAGAATTACCCGAACTTCCTCCTCATTACCATACGACTAATGGTCTCCCGCTCCATCTCAATCACACCCTTAAAAAGGCCCTGAAAATGTCCAAACCAAACTTCTCAAAAATCTTGCAAAATCTGAAACCTGATTTGGTGATTTATGACATAATGCAGCAATGGGCTGAACGTGTCGCGAATGAACAGAACATTCCAGCAGTGAGGCTACTAACTTTTGGTGCGGCAGTGTTATCATATTTTTTTAACTTAGTAAAGAAACCAGGGGTTGAATTCCCTTTCCCTGCTATTTATCTCAGCAAAATTGAACAAGTAAAATTGGGTGAAATGATGGCCAGATCTGCTAAAGATCAAGAACCTGACGACGATGATCAAATAGCTGATGGAACTACACAGATCGCGTTGATGTGTACCTTTAGAATTATAGAGGCCAAATATATAGATTTTCTATCTGAATTAAGCGATTGGAAAGTTGTTCCAGTTGGTCCACCAGTCCAAGATTTGATCACTAATGACACAGACGACATGGAGCTCATCGAATGGCTTGGAACAAAAGATGAGAATTCAACTGTTTTTGTCTCCTTTGGGAGTGAATATTTCTTGTCAAAAGAAGATATGGAAGAAGTAGTTCTTGGGTTGGAGTTAAGTAATGTTAATTTCATATGGGTCGCAAGATTTCCAAAAGGGGAAGAGCAAAATCTCGAAGATGCTTTACCAAAAGATTTTCTTGAAAGAATTGGTGAAAGGGGAAAAGTTTTGGACAAATTCGCACCACAACTAAGAATTTTAAATCATACAAGTACGGGAGGATTTATAAGTCATTGTGGTTGGAATTCAGTAATGGAAAGTATAGATTTCAGGGTTCCTATAATTGCCATGCCTATGCATCTTGATCAACCAATGAATGCTAGGTTGATTGTAGAATTGGGAGTCGCAGTTGAGATTGTTAGAGATGATGATGGAAAAATTCACAAAGGAGAAATCGTGGAAATTATTAAAGGTGTCATAACAGAGAAAACAGGGGAAAATTTGAGGGGCAAAATGAGAGATATTAGCAAGAATTTAAAATCTACAAGAGGTGAAGAGATGGATGTTGCTGCTGAAGAAATAATCAATTTTTTTAAGAATAGTGCTAAGTTGAAATAATGTCACATGTTATAATTTAATTATATTGTGTGTGAGTTGTTTCTTGTTCTAGTTGATCTTCGAAATATGATGACGTTGAAATAATGAGAGAAAAAAATAGTATATTCAATCACTTATTTTACACATCTTTTAAAAAATATTGATTAAAAGGATTTTAAAATCATTCAATCTTATTCACGTATTTTTTTATTTGAATATTTCTAGTGTCATCCAGATGCAAGGAGTTAATATCTTATAAGATTAGTGAACTGTGGAAAATTATGTAGAAAAGTTATTGACATAAAATAAAGTTTAGTGATTTTGTTAGATAATTTGTCATAATTTAATGATTTTTTTAGATATTAACTCGGATGTAAGTGCAATGAAGTTTAATTCTAGTTTATCAATATTTTTTCTTGTTTTTTTTTTCTCTTTATGAGGTGAAGGTTTAAGTAGACTTAGAAGCATGAAAGAGATAGATAAGAATTGTAAGACAATTCCTAATACTCTATTTGTTTTAAATTATTTGTCCTTTTTTTTATACGTCTCTTAAGAAATATTAATTAAATTGTTTCTCTTTATGAAGTGAAGGTTCAAGACTTCAAGGAGAAAAAGAAGCATGAAAGAGACGGATAACAATTCTAAGAAAACTTCTACTACTAGGTCCGTCTTAAATTATAACTCATATTCTTTTACACGTTTCTTAAGAAATGATCATTAGAAAGGTTTAAAAATTATTTTACTTTTATTTAGGTATTTCTTATTTGAACTAGGTGAGAAATTCTAATTTCTTACTGTAAAATTAATTTTAAAATTATCTTATTTATTTTCTGAGTCAACACAATTTGTTTCTCTTTGATAGAGTTTGAGTATTTTTGCCATGTAATTGCTCAAGAAAGATTATAGAATCAAAATTTTGTATGTGATAATTTTTTTTTATAGCTCATAGGTCTTTTAGTTAATTGAAAGAGGGCTTTTTGGTTGAGAATAAGTTATTTCGAGATAATTATTCAAGATAAGTTATTCCATCATGTATGTGAGATAATTTATCTAATCACAATGATATAAATGGTGGGATAAATATTTAATGGACTACCTAATACCTCAAACCAAAATACAGAATAAAATAATCATGTATGTTATCCATGAATTATTATATCTTATACCTCACACCAAACGACTCATAAATCTTTATAACAGAAATATAATCCTAATTAACTTTAACTTTGTAATATTAATTAGGTGCAAACATTATTACATATTTTACCAGTATAATATTTTTTTATATGAAAATAAATTCTAAAATAAATATTTATTGACATTGTGATACTGCTTTACTATAATCCTTTATAATATTTTAAATTTGTTAAAATTAGTTGTGTTATATTATTATTATGCTCGTTTGTTCTTTACCTTATTATCTAGAATGTGTTTTCATGTATCAATACAAAGATAATTTTGACATTTGATATCAATGACGAGATTTTGCTCACTACATTTAATTTTGCTCCTCAATTGTTAGTGTGATGGTGAGTTATCATGTTCCTCTTTAAGTACACTTTTAATCTTAAAAAGATTATGTTATTTTTAAAAGTTTCGTACTTAATAATATAACACACAGCATAATTTTATTTATATATATAGAGAGAGATATATATTCAGTTGTTCAATTTCTCCTATTTAATTCACGGTATTTTATTTTATTTTTGAAGGCTAGGTATTGTGTTCATTTGTTGGTGCGTGAGAGCTTGGTACATTATTTGATTTATAATGGCAAATGCAACATATTTTCTTTGACAACGACGATGCCAATTCATAAATATAGTGTAAACCAACATTAGAGAGAAGAGAAGATCAATGCATAACGTTTGACTAAATACAATATCATAGTTTTATTCTTTAAGTTATATTAAGGATGTACCACAATACTAACTTATTGAGTATTTTAATTTTTAATTCATAATTCAATGCATACGGTGTAGCTACTTTTAGATGTATAATGATTAACCACTATAAGATTAGAGACGAATCCAGAATTGGAAGACGACAAGGGCACTACTAAAGGCGGATGTGGGTTAGTCGAAGCACCGACACTTCAACGAAAATGTATGAATATAAATTAAAAAAATCTAACATAATCGAGTGTATACTTTGATATTGCTTGTTCGAATCTCACTTGAGCTTTTTAAATACCCTTAGTGTATGCTTTAAGATTGCTAGTTCGAATCTCGAACTCGGAAAACACGAGTTGCTAAGAAGCACAACGACCAGGTGTTGGACCGCTACACCAACTCAACTTATATGTTTTATCGTACACATTTAATTATATAATCCTTATTTAAGAATATACAAGTATATACACAAAATAATTCCGAAGTGAACGGGTGCACGTGCACCCACACCCTCAAACGTGGGTCCGCCTCTGTATAAGATGACACGGGACTTGAGAATTCATATTGAAAGCTATAGAGATAATGATCAAAAACACATTTGAATCATCATTTTTACGTAGGTTTAACACACCAACTACCAAATGTTCCCTTTTTCATTTTTCTACCAAAACTATTATCATATATGTGTTAAAATACACCTAGTTGAGTAGATAGTGATAGTTCAATCAGGAAAAAAGAAAAAACGGATAGTTGACCTAATCAACTTCAGATGTGTTTTAATATATAGATGATGATAATTCATGTAAAAACTAAACAAAGTCATATTTTGAGAATGTAGAATTGTAGGATCAATTTATAAGTTGCATCCTATTTATTTTTATTTTTCATTATTTCAACCTCCATATATTTTAAAGACAAACAAAGCACCTCACATACAATATTATTTTGTTAATTGAATCACAACATACCACATTATTTGTACTTATTACTATTCCTACAAAGTTGAATTAGCTCTTCAGCAGCAGTATCCATCTCTTCCTCTCTTATAGATTTCAAATTCTTGCTGATATCTCTCACTTTGCCCCTCAAAATTTCCCCTGTTTCCCCTGTTATGACATCTTTAAGAGTTTTCACGATTTCTCCTCTGTGAATATTCCCATCATCATCTCTAACAATTTCCATTGCGACTCCCAATTCAACTATCAACTTAGCATTTATTGGTTGATCATTATGCATAGGCATTGCTATTATAGGAACCCCAAAATCTAAACTTTCCATTACTGAATTCCATCCACAATGACTTATAAATCCTCCCGTACTTGGATGATTTAGAATTCTTAGTTGTGGTGCAAATTTGTCCAAAACTCTTCCCCTTTCTCCAATTCTTTCAAGAAAACCTTTTGGCAATACATCTTCAAGATTTTGCTCTTCACCTTTCGGAAATCTTGCAACCCATATGAAATTAACATTACTTAACTCCAACCCGAAAGCTACTTCTTCCATATCTTCTCTTGACAAGAAATACTCACTCCCAAAGCAGACAAAAACAGTTGAATTCTCATCTTTTGTTCCTAGCCAATCGATGAGCTCTTTGTCGTCTGCTTCATTAGTGATCGAATCTTGGAATGGTGGACCAACTGGAACAACTTTCCAATTGCTCAATTCAGTGCAATAATCTAAGTATTTGGCCTCGATAGTTCTAGACGTACACATCAGCATGATTTGCATATTTCCCTCAGATAGACGATCCTCTTCATTAGGTTCTTTCTCGAACATTTCTCTCATCTTTACTTGCTCAACTTTCGGGAGATAAATAGCAGGGAAAGGGAATTCAACCCCTGGATTCTTTAGAAAGTTGAAAAAATACGAAAACAGAGCTGCACCCGAAGTTAGGATCTTGACTGCTGGAATGTTCTGTTCATTTACGACATATTCAGCCCACGGTTGCAATATGTCGTAAATCACCAAATCAGGTTTCAGA
This sequence comes from Solanum paucissectum, assembly GCA_029582445.1. NCBI lineage: Eukaryota > Viridiplantae > Streptophyta > Magnoliopsida > Solanales > Solanaceae > Solanum > Solanum paucissectum. Next base: position 4,580 of record JAJONZ010016668.1, on the reverse strand, counting down.
TTTTGCAAGATTTTGGAGAAGTTTGGTTTGGACATTTTCAGGGCCTTATGAAGGGTGTGATTGAGATGGGGTGGGAGACCATTGGTAGTATGGTAATGAGGAGGAAGTTCAGGTAATTCGGGTAAGTGAAGTTCGACAAAACGAATTGATTCAGAGTATTTTTCAGGGATTTTCTTGATGATGGATTCGAGATTGATTAGCGTAGAACAGAGGTAAATCAAGAATCCTCTGTCTGCGAGTTGCTTGGCTATGTTTAGAAATGGAGAAATGTGTCCATAAGCCAACCATGGGAACATGAGTACCCTCAAATTAGTAGCCATGATCAAAATCTTGAAACAAGTTGATTTGTGATTCTCTATATATAGAGTGAAATGAGAGAGAGAGCACAAAACACAAGTCTAAAAGCATTTAACAAGGATTTGACTTGTATATGCAATCCATAGATTGGATTAATACATCTTTGCCAAATAATTATTTAGCAAATAGAAGTCAAAAATAATTTATAGTTATTAGTCAAAGTATATTTTGGGAGGAAATTCTTACTAACTCACATCTCTCTTCAAATTATTTTTGAGTAAAAGATATTTAATATTGTCTTGGTCCACTTTTAGTTATCATGATTTCCTTTTTTAAAGTCAAACTATAAGAATTTTGACTAATATTTTACATGTAATTTTTTATTATCATATTGATATGAAAATATTGAAATTTATAATACTTTTCTAACAGTTTTTGAATATTTAATTTTTTTTTAAAAAATATCAAATTAATATAATCTAATTTAACTTTGAAAATTAGTCAAATTGACGTTTGAAAAGGACAACATGACAATTAAAAGTTGACCGAGGGAGTACGATATCTAGCTCTTCTAACCTCCAATTATTTCCCCCTTAAAAATTAGTCAAATTGACTTTTGAGAAGGATAACATGACAATTAAAAGTTGACTGAGGGAGTACGATAGCTAGCTCTTCTAACCTCCAATTAAAACCCTTGAAATTAGCAAAAAATTATTTAGAGTTATCTCTCTCCTTAAACTTAGCAAAAAAATATTTAATTAAGACTATGGATATTCCTAGAGTCCCAACTATTTGCTAGAAGTTATGATGAAAAACTCAATCCATATTCACTAAACAAATTTGTATGTGCATTGGTATTCATTGATATGTATGCATCAAATAGATTGGTATACATTTGTATATAGGTTGGTATACATTCGTCTGTATTCCTTAATAAATTTGGTGTACATTATATGTATTAGTATCTTTCTAATTTTACATAGCTATACATTGGTCCATATTCATCTAACAAATTTGTATGCATATGTTTAAGCCAAAATTGGTATACATTAGTCTGTATTCACCTAACAAATGTGTATACATTTATTTACATCAAGATTGATATTCATTTTCCTATTCATCTAATAAATAGGTATACATTTGCTTGCATTACTATTTTTATAATTTTACATTGTTATATATCAATTTGTATTCATTAACAAATTTGTATACATTTGATTGAGACAAAATTAATATTCATTATCAAATGGAAAAAAATGTGTGGATAAGCAAACAGATACTAGTTAATTAGCTATAGTGGCTCACAACTTAATTTAGTTGTAATTACGTTGCCTCTCTCCTTTTTATACATATACAAATACAAATTATACATATACATATATATTTATATGAAAGATATACAAATACAATTAGTCTCTTTCCACTCTCTGCATTCTCTCACTCGCCTCTCTCCTCCCTATCCCAATCTTGCTCACCCTCTCCTCCCTCTTCCAATCCCGCTCGCCGGATATATAAATACATTTGTATACCAGTTACATATATATAATTATCTGACATATATACATATACAATTCGCCTCTCAGCCCTCTCTCCTCCCTCTCCCAATCTCGCTGGCCAGATATACAAATACATATGTATACTAGTTACATATATACAATTATTTTATAGATATACACATACAATTTGCCTCTCTCCACTCTGTGCCCTCTCTCGCTCGCCTCTCTCCACTCTTCGCCCTCTCCCAATCTCGCTCGCCTCTCCTCCCTCTTACATGTAGATACGAATCGTAATTAGGAAACTACAACTATGGAGCATAATTAAGTTATTTTTGAGTGGGTATATGTGAAAATTCCTCTTATCAAATTCAGTCAACGAAATTTTAATATTTTACAAAATTGTCATAAATAAATAAATATATCATATAAGTACCAAAGTGAATACTCTAAAAGCAAGTTATTGTATTCAATAACTTTGGTAATTGTCATGACCGAGTCTACACCCCAGCCGAGACACGATACTTGGAACCACAAGTGATTCGAGGCTAACCCTTGACTTAACATATCAAAACATATCATATGACATTAATGCGAAAGATGAAACATATGATTATTAAGTCTTAATAAGGAAATCAATAAATCCATGATGACTGAACCACTAATATCTGAGTAAGACTTTAGCGTCTAAACTAAAGGAAATAAGTTTACCGGGACATGAACCCATCCACCTCAAACCAAATACACAAAGAAACTGTCACGACCCAAAATGGACGTGATGACACTCATCTTATTCCACCAAGACAAGTCAGCCTAAAACTCAACCATTACAATAAAATGTGAAAATTTCATAATCAACTCAAAAATACCCCCAAAATCTGGTTGTCACGTGTACAAGCCTCTAAAGTATTACAATTGATTCAAAAGAAAAACACAAGTTTCAAATGACCTTGTTTCTAGAATAGAACGAGATCATAAATAGGAGTAAGAAGGTCTGCTGAGATTACAAACAGCTACCTCACAAATCTCCAAGAAGCCTCAAAAAATAAGAGATGGAAAGTATCACAAAATCCAGGCTCGTAACCTACAAAAAATTGTAGAAGCAAGGGGTGAGTACCAAACCACACGGTACTCAGCAAGTAAACTTCTAAACACAAGCTAAGGGGATAGAATACGGGTACTCCTTACACCCCAACCGAACCTCTACAACTACAACCTGCATAAAACTAGCCCAACCTAACAGTTCACAGTTTAAATAGCACCCAACTCAACAACAATCACTTTAACAAATTAAATATCCTCAACAACAAACACAATATTCATCAATCACAACTTCCACAAAAAGGCACTTACAAATATCAGCAACACACAAGATCAAGTTTATCAAATAGAGGTAATCAAATATCAAGTACTTTCCAACCACCAATAAATACATAATCATCAAGAATGAAGGATGTCATGAGATGCAATGCAATATGGCACTATGAAATGATATGCCTCAGAATACCAAGTACTCTCTCAACCGTATATACATGATACTCCTCGGAGGTACATCGAGAGTTCATGATTGTCACTCCCCGAGCCTACACCCTGGACGTGACCGGCACTCGAAGACCATTGTTGGCCCCCAAGCGAACCCTTGGCCTGGCTTTCTTAACTTCATGGAAACCTAACTCAACAGCACAACTCAATGCAAAGAAAGGTCATAAAACAACCCAACTGATAAAATCTGGCCAAAAAGCAACTCAATCTCAAAATAGAATACTTATATATATACATAGATGAGAGACTCAATACTAACTGACTGACTATCTATGAAGCCTCTATAATACTGGGATGGATGTTGGGACAGACCCCGCAACATCCTAATAAAACAAAACGAAGAGAAATAAAATAACCGAGTCCTTCAGAAAGCAAGGAAGCTCACCACTGACTCTGAAGTGCTCAGCTGGATCAACGGCGTGCTGGATGCTGATCCTGGGAACCTGTGTCTGCATCATAAGAAGATGCAGGCCAACTGGCATTAGTACATGGAATGTACGAGTATGCGAGCTGGAAAGCTAAACCACAACTTAAGCTTGAAAAGAGTGCAAGAGAACACTTACCTTGGCTCTGTTCGACCCATGAATAACTGAAATCAATATATAAAGCAATAAAACACATGCAATATATAAAGCTTGTAAAACAGTATAAACAACTTAGTTCGCTAATGATAAAACAATAACAAACTCAACTTTACTTATATATAAGTAATATAACTTTTGTGGGAGGTTCTGTAACCGACAACCACCACTATGATCCCTAGTGATGATACAACGTTTTACCTCACGTTGCCCGAGGACCATCATATACCTTGCCGTGATATAGGAAGCTAACTTTACTAAGTGGATCCACTAGCTAAATATTACGTGATCATCTAAAAAGAATGATCCGTCAAATCCCATGTTGGCGCATGGGCTAAATATTACGTGATCATCTAAAAAGAATGATCCGTCAAATCCCATGTTGGCGCATGGTTCTTATGGAGAGTTGAGTTAATATGAACTCGTGTCCCCGATTCGGTGCTCAATACTACTCCCAAAAATACTTTAGCTCATAAGTGTTTTAAACACATCTTTCTTTAGTTTGAGATAATTACTCAAAAATCTAGCCCGAAGGCTCACTTGGAATCGATGTTCCTTCTTCTTGAAAGCTAGCCCAAAGGCTCTTTTGGAAATCATTGTTCCTTTCTTACTCAAATGTGAAAACATTTATAAACTTCTTTGGGAATACTTAGTTCCCTAATAGCTT
>JAJONZ010016667.1:0-52006 GCA_029582445.1 Solanum paucissectum | reverse complement strand
TACTCATTTGCATTAATGTTATCTTATTGAAGTGTGTTGGGCCTCTCCGATATGGTTAGAATGTGTGATTGCCTGTTGTAACTCAAAAATCTTGCCTGTAATGTGCTTGTTGTTGAAATATCATCTTTTTGTGCTTTAAATGAAGTAAATTTTTTGGGGTTGTTCTTGCATGTTGTTTAGTTTAGTAGGTGAAGTTTGAGTAGACCGTATTTGGGCTAAACAACGTAATTTGCGTAATGATAGAGTAAGTGACTTCATTGTTAAGGGCAAAGGTGGTCAATTGACCAAATTTGGCAAAACCGGGAGAAGTCTAAGTATTCCAAGGCAATGGGTGTTATGGGTCTTGCTTTAATTTGACTAGTGCATGGTTTGATTTTATTTTTGGGAGTTGCGGGGTTGAATTCGAGAATTTGGGTTTAAAATAGGCATGTTGGGGTGTTTGGCGAGCTAGGTCGAGTTCATCGAACCACTCGGCGGTTCGCCAAATATCCCCATCTCGCCTTTAATTTCATGCTCTATTTGATGTTGGGTTTTGTAACTTTTAGCGAGAAGCCCGAGGTCGTCGAAGGTGCTCTGTGACTCGCCGAAGTTTTCTTGATCGTCCTTTGTCTGCACCCCTATAGCTTAAATTGCACTGTAACTTTTGGAGGGCTGACCCTTCCTCACATAAATCTGTCGGTGATTCGCCGAAAGCCTTTCCCGTCACCGATTTACCAAAATTGTTAGAGCCAATCCTTTTTGCGAGCCCGATTGAGCTTGCCAAAGCGATTCAGCGACTCACCGAGTGGATCGGTGAGTCTGTCTGCAACTATTTTCTGAGAAATTGATTGAATTATTTCTAACTCTTCCTGATGTTATGCAGATATGGCTAGACCGAAAGTTGCTGGGACAAATATGCCACCCCGAAAGAAAGCTAAGGGGATTAAACTCAATGAGGGTGCAACTTCATCCAAGAGCAAAGCTACCAAACTTCCCACAGCTGGTGGGAAAGGAAAGGGCAAAGAGAAGGCACCTGCGTCACCAGAGGTCAGCTTCGAAAGTGACAGCATCTACGCCACACACCTCACCACTTCTAAAAGTGAGGGTGAACACTAGGAGCACCAATCGGTAGCTTCTGATGATAATGAGTTCATAGTAGCGCAAAGGGCTGAACTGCACTCCAAAAGGATAAATGATCCATCTAGCATCATGACTTGTCAGGCCACCACCTCTCCTCCTCCAGTTTCAGAACAGGTAGTGGTGCTCGCACCACTGGTTCAGGGTCCTCCTCCCAAGTCAATGAATAGATTAAAGACTGAGGGATTAAGGACAATTCTTGAGGAACAACGTCTATCCACGGATGGAGTGATTGAAAGGTATCCAGAGATCATGAGTTATCTCGAGTACCATGATTTCCAAATCTTCATTAAGCCTCGTGGCCCATATATTCCAAACTGGGTCTGGGAGTTCTATGCCTCTTATAGGACCCTGATACCATAGAGGAAGAAGCAGGCAACAACATTAAAACTAGTTGACTATGTAGCTGTCTAGGAAAAAAAGTTCAAGTGTGACCACGCTGTTATTAATGCTATCCTAGATCCTCCTGATGACATTGATGATGACTGCCAGTACATGATTAGGAGTGAAACTCTAGACAAAATGAAGAAGTGGTTAGCTCCACTGATATCAGACAACACTCCCAAGTTGCTTGAGGCTGGAGCTGTCATTGAAAAGAAGGACCTCAACGTGGTAGCTCGGTATTGGTTTGGTTTCATTAGCAGTACAATCATGCCATTCCAAAATGAGTCTATTCTTCGGCATGCCAAAGCAGCCTGTCTAGGCTGCATTATTGATGAAACTGAGATAAATATGGTGATGGTCATTGCTTCAGAGATGCTCATGCATGCAAAGCAGCATCAGACCTCACTTTCCTTCCCAGTATTAATAACGAAGCTATGTAGACGGGTTAGGGTACCGAGAGACGCAAAGAAGGATGTGGGAGTGATTCCCACATCCTTCACTGATATCAGGAGGATCGAAGTTGAATATATGAAGGATCAGGCAGAGAAGAAGCAGAAAGCAGCCCCGGTGGACCCTTCCCCGGTCATAAATACAAAGATAGCACCTGCAGAGGCATATTTACCTACTCCGGCCCTGGGGCCCTCAGGTACATCTACTACTACTGCTACTCCTTCTGACACTCTAGGTTCTTCTGTTGTTGCGCTACCTCCTAGACCAACTATTGCTGCTGTCTCCCATGCTCCAATCACTCAGGCATCATTACTCCGAATGGGACATCTTGCCCATTCTGCCGACTGTCGAACTACCAAACTCGAGGCCTCCATCCCAGACATAATTGAGACTGCCCTAGCTGATGTTGTATCACCATTGAGCACTGCCATTGATATCCTTGTAGCGAGGATAGAGGTGTGCGAGCGTGGCCAAGGGGACACCGAGGAGGTGAAGACTTTAAATGCCTCTATAGATGTGCTATGGAATGATGTGGATCAGCTGAAGTCCACTAATATATCCATGATATTCGAGACGATGGAGATATCGGATGTACCAGAGATGCCTTTGGCTACCACCAGAGATGAGGTTAGAGTTGTGCAGAAAGTTGATCATGAGTGTGAGGCAGAGACTGATGAAGAGTTTCTTGAGGTAACTGTGGAAGCTCCAGATGAGGCTTGAATGAGAGTGAAGAAGCCATGGTAAATGCTGTTGTGCAGGCTTCCCTAGAAGATAAACCTTTGGTTGTCTTTAGTGGAGATGGTACTTCTGAGGTGACTCTGGGCACTGATGCCCAAGTCCAGGTTGATGCACCGGGAACTGATGCCCAGACAGATGGATTGACTATTTAGACATGATGCCTTCTATTCCTCCCTCTTTGTATTACTTTTATTTTAACTTTTGGATAATTTTGTTTGCGTTTGAGGACAAATATGTTTATTTGTGGTTGGGTGAGGCCCACCTTTCTTTTGGGATTGATGTTTGGTGTATATATTTGGGTCTTTAAGATTAGAATTGTGTTTTATACTGCTTTTTGTGGATTCTTGAGCTTGTGACTCCTTATGCTTTAATTGTAAATGATTTTCTACCCTTCCAAAAAATTTTGCAACCTCTTGTGCCTGTTCTTCGGAAAATTTGAGTCGTAGTTTTGACCAATACCGATGGCTTTAATAGTTCTCATAATCAAAAGAATATGAATGTGCGGCTACGATGAGACCAAATGAAGTTGCATAGACAATATGTGAAATTTTTGCATCTCGTTGTGATTAGCCAATTATCAAATTAATTCTCTTGTGATGAACGTTTCACACTAGCGAACGTGTGGAGTTTTGTTTGACTTTGGTGTCAATGTCTTGTGTGATGAGCTTACCTTGAACCATGTGTGATGACACCTAGAATTAGCCCCGTTGGTTCGGTTACCTAAGTGATGTGAACTCTTGAGATGATCTTAGGAATCTTTAAACAGCGTGAACCAATTTGACGTTATACCTCTTTTTGTGGCCTATCATGTGAGTTTGTGAACCTTCCTTGAGCACCCTTCGAGCCTTAACCTTTTCTAGGAAAAAACATGATGAAATCGTAACCTTTCTTAATCAATTACCCATAGAACGATAGTTGATGTTTAGAATTGGTTGAAGCATCTTTGATTACGTCAATCATCATGGGACAATGTATGAGGTGTTTGTCAGCTGTAAGTTCAGGGGATTTAGAGTCTTTATCGGATTTCATTAAAACAATACTATGTCATTTGCCTATGCCTAGGACCACTATATAAGTGATTTTAACCCTAAATAAATTCATGGACTTCAATCTCTTTAAATTAATAAAAAGGAGTTGAGTCTTTGTCTCTTAAAAATATTTCTCTCTCTAGAAACTTAAAGAACAAGAAGTAATCAATCTGAGGTTTTAAGGCAAGCCTCCATTTCTACCATTGAAGGCAAGCTTTTGGAATTGAGGTATGATAGTTTTCATCCATGGATTCATTCCATTCATGGAGTTTCCAAATTCTCCTATTTTCATAGTTAGAAACCCCTAATTGAGTTAGGGTTTTCCTTCTATGTTAAGTTTTCTTTTGATTATTGATTTAAATGATTGAATTTGGATCTCTTATGCATGAATTGATGAAATACTATTATTTTATTATGATTCCCCATGAACCCATGTAAGCCCCTTGTTTTTCCAAGTTATGATGATATGATGTGGTTTTTGAATTATGAAATTAAGCATGTGCTTATGAAATTTATGTAAATATTTTAAGGATGCTTTGAGATTGAAGTATCTATGATGATGATTGTTGTTGTGTTGTTCAAAGGGTTTCTCATAAACAGATTAAAACATTATTTGTGCAAGGACATTCTCACATAAAGGATCCTTAGGGTTGAAAGATTTTTTTAACTTAACTATGAATCGAAGAGTTTAGGAGCTATTCTAATAAGACCAAGCTTGGATTGGTTACTTAATTATACCTTTCAATGGATGATACATTACCTAGTTTGGATTGGTCATTGAAGGATATGTTTCCATGTACGACATATGACTAAGCTTGGATTGGCAAGATGATGTTCCCTTCCATGGATAATAAGAACAAGTTAAGAAATGACTACTCCAAGGGATTTATGCTTAGCACCGAGATGATATTCAAATGGATGCTCTCTCGTTAGTACAGGAAAGGTTTCTAGTAGCAATATCCTTATCCCTTACCTATTTACCCCCATAGGATGATTTTCTAGATAGACATTAGGTAGTGGATCCATAATATCTAGAAGTTCATGGTCCTTCCTTGGCAAGTAGGACAACCCTTTTCGGTGTGGGAGACACCGGATTCCATGTTTATAGCTCGCATGTTGTTATACATCGGTTAAGGCTACTTCCCAAAAACAAACAAAGTTATGATGAACCAAGGTTACTTTAAAGAAGTATCATAAGTTTGTTTTTAAGATGATGTTCACTTGCATTGATCATGATTTATGACTTATGTTTTCTAACTCACAAGGTTGATGTTTTAGCTTGATCAATGCATGCTCATGAAAATGTCCCCTTTTAACATGATTGAAATGTTTATACGCATGGCTATGATACTTGTTTCATGTTTTGTACTAACACATACTCTTGCTTACATTTACCCAGGGTTCGACAATCAGAGTTCATAGTTTCGTGGCTAGAAGTTGATTTGCGAGATTTCCAAACTATGTGAGTCCTCATGCTTCTAGGACAAATTTTCATTGATTTTAGTTTCTTTATTACATTCAGTTTTTGACATGATGTATGGGCTAGGTAGGACCTATTTCATTCTATTGTACTACATGGCTAATGAGACAAGTCTTTAGACCTCTATATACTTTTATAAAACTTTTGGACATGAAATGTTGTTTTTAATATATTTTGTTCTAATTCATATGTTATGAATGCTAAGTGGCGTGTATGGGGCCTCTCGGGGTCCTATATGCCATATTACATCTAGGGTGTACCCCTTGGTCGTGACATACTTGGAAATGAGAGCACAAGGTTTAGAAAGGTCATAGGATGTCTCATAACCCACGTCGAGTAGAATCTTGTTCATGAGTGTGAAGCTCGCCACATTTATGAACGATAGGCTACAAGATGATTAGGAAACTCCACTTTTTTCGTTACTCTAAATTTGTGCGATAGAGTGTAACTCTATAAGGTCTCTCTCCTAATCCTTGTCCAATGCTTACAGCTAAAGAAAGAGAGGGTAAGCACTCTTTTCCTAGTGTTCCGGATTCCAATGCTCCCTACAAAATCCAATTTTATGCACATCTGACTTATGGTGAGCAAGAAGGTTCTTCCGATATGGTTACTGCTATGTTGAAAGTCTTCCAACTTGATGTTTATGCTTTACTTGATCCTGGTGCTACCTTGTCTTTTCTGACACCATACGTGGTTATGAGGTTTGATGTTCTTCTGGATGTGTTGTTAGACCCTTTTTTCTGTCTCTACTCCTATTGGTAATTTTGTTGTTGCTAAGAGGGTCTATAGAAAATTTCTCATTTCCTTGTCCTATAGAGTTACTCTTGTTGACTTGGTACAACTTGATATGCTAGATTTTTATGTTATCCTTGGTATCGATTGTCTTTATGCATGTTATGCTTCTATGGATTGTAGAACCCGTGTAGTCAAGTTTCTGTTTCCAAATGAGCCTGGCCTAGAGTAGAAAGGGGTAAATTTTATGCCTAAGGGTAAGTTTTTTTCTTTTATGAGAGCTAGAAAGATGATTTGTAAGGGTTGCATTTACCATCTATTTAGGGTAAGGGATGTAGATTCCGAAATCCCAACTCTTGAGTCGGTCCCCATTGTGAATGAGTTTCTAGAAGTGTTCCCAGATGATTTACCAGTATTCTTACAAAAAGGGAAATAGACTTCAGTATTGACCTTCTCCCATATACACAACCTATTTTTTTCCTCCTTATCGAATGGCTCTGGCAGAACTTAAGGAGTTGAAAGAGCAATTGAAAGATTCATTGGATTAGGGTTTCATCTGACCGAGTATCTCCCCATGGGGTGCTCTAGTCTTGTTTGTTAGAAAGAAGGATGGTTATCTGTCACAACCCAGGGGTACCCCAAGATGTAACAAGGAACATAGAACCTCGAAGGACTCATTGTAAGACACTTAGCATATCATAACATAAGATAATAGAAAAGTACGGAAATTTAAAACATTTTTCAATACAATCAAAGTCTTTTATAAAACGTAGCAAAAGTCTTTAACATTTGTCTCAAATCATCTAAAAAAACCTTTGAACAACTCTTGTGACACATGCCACACAATAGCTCTAAACGTAAAATGAAATATAAAGGACATGGTGGTCAATCCCTCGAATGCTATGAGGACTTACCAAAACTTCTTTTGTTGATCTACTATGAACTTAGCCACGAGGATGGAAGTCGATATCGCCAAACCCTACATTTTATAAGAATGTAGGCAAAAGTATGTGTTAGTACACTAATGTACTAAATATGATGGCTAGCATAAATCATCAACATAAGCATATAAGAGGCATTAGTCAACACAAGACATACACCATAATCATAAGAGGCCATAACATAAGTCATGAGCATAAGAGACATCAGAATAAGACATAGGTTATAAACATAAGAGAGAACAACATAGTCATAGGCATAATCAATGCATTTAGTTCAACATGACATAAGAGAAACACTTCATGAGTTACCTGAAGGCAACCTTGTGCAATGCATGGAAAAGATCACATAATCCCACCCATGCTAAGCAAGTCACTTTAGGTCCTCATTTATCTTTATTACCTTTTTTATCTCATCCTTAGCTTATTCCTCATACACAAGGGAACATTCACCTTTAGTCAAGCATATCAAAGAAAGTAACTTATAGTAATTATGAGTGTGAGATTTGGACTCATTTGGGGCTTTGTTACATAGATTTAGTGTCCTGAAATGTTTAATTTATGCCATAAATTGATGTTAAAGCCTTGATTTTTAGGTATATTAATTTAGGAGTAAAGCAAGGACACTAACAAGCAAACAAGAATGAGACAAACTGAAGAAGTGAAGAAAGGCGATCCTGATGATCGCTAAAAGCACTTGGCGTATCGCCGAGTGGCTATTTTTACCGCCTAAAGTTCCAGTGTGCTAGCCATGAGGGAAGATACCAAGTTGGCGAAAAAAGAGAGGCAGTCGGCGTATCGCTGAGCAGCTCCGCTATGCTAAGAGTGATTGGCCAAAGTTAAAGGACTTGATTAGAATGCTGAGGGCCAATGCAAAAAGGCGACATAAATAGTAAATGGCGGTTTGCCGAATCACTCAGTGAGCCCGACTTACATCGCCTAATGGACCTTCGTGGATTATTTTTGGCACTATAAATTAAATTTTGAACAGTTAACTTAGTATGCTGAATTAGTCTAGAACAATTTTCTCTTGAGTTTTTGATAGTTTCTTAGTAGACTTGTAGACTTTTTGAGACTCAATTTGGAGATTTTGCAAGTGTGTTTCGAATTTTATGCAAATTGGAGCATTGTAAAGGCTTAATTACTCTTATCCAGTTGATGGCTAATCGATTTGGTAACCGTGTTTACTCTTTTATGATCTTTGGCTAAAACACCAATTCTTGGGGTGTGATAATGTGATTATGGGTTGAATTAGTTTATGGGTATTGTTAATTACTAGGTTAATTGCTATATTGAAGTGGGTTTAATCATTAGTTGTGGTTTACTTTATGATTTATAGTTGCAAATGCAGTTCTAACCTTGTGTTCGTAGCTTGCTTGAGAGAGATGTTTCAGAACTAAGATTATTGATTAGTGATTTGTAGGTATTGGGTTGAGCTTGGCTCAGCTCGATAGAGTGAATCCTAAACCCAATCCTACCCATATAGCTTGAGAGAGTGGATGAATTAAGATGTGGGTTGGTCTTCATTGCTATGATTGTTGATGTTCAAAAGAAATCACCTGATTCGGGGTAGTTGTTCAAGAGAAATCTATCTCCCTTATAGTCTAGCCTACCCACATATATTTATCTATTTACTAGTAGTTTTAATTACCCATATAGCAAAATTTACCTATAATCGATCACATCCCGAGAATTGCTTTGCTTATTGTTATTTTATCATTGGTTGCCTATTGTGTAGTTGTTAATTACAAAAAAAAAATCCCCATCTGACATTTGTGTCGAGCCTTTTAATTTGTTTCATGCCTTTTCCAATAATATCTATTCTTATAAGTAGTTAGATCACATTTGTACTTCATAACTGAACTTTGAACATGTACCATTCCCTGTGGGTTCGACCCCAACTCATTTGTTGGGTTTTATCTTGCTTAATGATCATTTACACCTAGAATTGGATGAGGTGTGCTTGAAACGTTATTCATCAAAATGGCGCCACTGCCAGGGAGTGGTGTTGTTTAAAATTCTCATATTGAAGTTGAATTATGATCTTTGTAGTTATAGTTGAATCTACTTATTTTAGTTTTTGGTTTTGTGTTGCTTGTATTAAACAGAGGAGGAGATGAGTGTTAACGGAAGTAATGGTAGACAAGTGGGCCACCAAGATGATGTTGGGAACCTCAATGACGTAAATGGCCCAAACGTCAATGACCCAATGCAAGTGGGTGGTGTTGGGGCCATTCGTTTACGTCCGACCAAAGGAAACACTATTTTTCACATCACAAGCACAATGCTTCAGCTCCTACAATTGAAAGTTCTCTTTGTGGGGCTGGCTCATAAGGATCCCCATGAGCATATAAGGAATTTTGTGGATGTCAGTGGACCGTTCTCATTTAAGAACATATCAGAAGAATCGGTCCGTCTCAAGTTGTTTCCGTTCTCTTTGATGGGTGAAACTACTAAATTTTTGGTTGAGTTACCGAGGGACTCTATCACATCGTGGGAAGAGCTAATCACAACATTTCAAGTGAGATTCTTTCCCCCATCGAAGATGATGACTGTAAGGGATGGCATCCAAGGTTTCAAGCGCTTGGAAGGTGAGCCAATCAATGAGACATGGCTGAGGTTTAATAAGATGGTGTTTAAGTGCCCAACTCATGGACTTCCAGATAATGTGCTTCTGCAGCCTTTCTATAGGAGCCTTGATTCGGTAAATAAACTATCACCAGGTATGTTATACCCCGGAAAACTAGTAAGTTAGACTAGAGAGTTCTAGTTCTTTTCGTAGGAGTTTTAGAGTTAAAAATGAGAGTTGATGTCATGACCCAGGGGTACGCCCTGGATGTAACACGGCATACTTGATCCCGAAGGGGTCTAATACAAGCCCTTAGCGTCATCATAACATACGATCATAGAAAAGTAGGGAAAATTTGAAACTTTCTTTAAAATATTTAATCTAAAACATTTCATAAAAGCGGAAGTGTTTACTAAAATCTTTGTCTCAAACCATCTATGAATAACATGAATAAAAGTCTTGGGACGCAGCCCATAATAAGTCTAAAACATAGAAAATGACAAAAAGGAACATAGTGGGTTTGTCCTCGAAGCTATGAGGACTCACCAATTCTTCAAGTCTTCAAACGCCTTAGAAATCTAGCCTCCAAAGAAACTCAATCTCCAACACCCTACATTTGATTAGAATGTAGGCAATATAAAATGTACCAAGTATGAAACCTAACATACCAACATAAAACATCCCAAATGGTTAGTCAACATAAGACATAAGCGTAAGAGACAATAACATATTCTTAACATAAACTCCAACATAAGCATCATATCATCACAAGTCAACATAAAACATACATAAATTCATACTTCAACCATTAGTCTTTCATATTCAAGAGAACTACTCCACTAGCCACCTCGAAGCATACTTGTGCAAGGGAAGGATAGCATCCCATAATACTATCCAAACTAAGTACCTTTCTTTGGTCATTCTTGGTCATAGTCCACCTTCATAGTCAAGACCTAGGTTTTAATATCATAAGAGCACTTATACTACTAAGTAACCCCAAGGCACACTTGTGCAATGCATGTGGGGCTTCCCATAATACCACACACACTAAGTATATCTTGAAGTCACCATATTCATATTTTACCATTTCTATATGTGTAATGACGCGCAAAATGAAAGGTTGAACTAGAGCCAAAACGTGGGGGTTAACGTCAAGAGTAACGGGCAAGGGCTAAGGGTTTTGGGTGTAGGCCATCATTTGGGAACCTAGGCTACCTAAAATTAGTCCTAGCTACTGCCTCCCTAGACCACGAGGGTCTTCACGACTCGTGGTGGCCACCACGAGTTGTGGTGCCACCCATGGTTGGCTAAGAAGTAAGCCCTAGTTTTGTGCCAAGCTAAGGCTCTCCTTCACGAGACACTTCAAGGATCGTTGTCATGACCACGGGCCATGGGAAGGCTACTGGGATTTGCTTTGGCTTATGGAGGGTTATGTCTTGTCGAGGAAGTTGCAGCCTCAAAAACCACGGGAACCACCACGAGCCATGGTTCTTTACACGGTCCGTCAAAGTGAGCGTGAAGCTCACTTAGGCTCAAGGCAAGCAAGGCAATTTATCCAGGCTGCTGCCTCGATGATCATGAGCTTCACCACAACTCTTGGTGTTGACCACGGATCGTGGGATCTTTCGTGGTCTTGCCTTGGCCTTGAAGGACTTGGCAAGGTTGGTAGGAACTCTACCTAGGGGACCACGGGAACCACCACGAGCCATGGTTCCCATCACGACCCATCAAGTTGGGTGTGGTCCCTGACGGGGCTGCCTCATTTAGGGAGTTTTTAGTAATTTTATTTTAATGTTTTTTTAATTGGGGTTGATTTTAAATGGTTTATATCATAAATATATAATAGTATTAAGTCTTAAAACACTTCATTTAATCCTTTATTTCAAAACACCCAAATAAAAACCTTCTCTCTCAAAATATCTTTTCTCTAAAAACTCCATTGAAGACCAAGAGAAGAAAAAGACCTAGGGCTTGAAGAGGAAGGATTTTCGGTAGATTTTCATGGGATTCTTCAAGTATAAGATATGGCGATCCTTTATCTAGGGTTAGTTTCACCCTAGAGTCAATTTCAAAGAAGTTTTCAAGGTTTTCAAGTTATACAAAACTTTAAGTTTTATTCAATCTCATGGGTTCTTGCTTCAAACATTTTCAAATGATAAACTATGATTATATTGATGTTTAATTGATGATTTCAGATGTAAATACTTTATTAACCCATGATTTCTCTCAATTCCTAAATTGTGCCTTATGAAGTGGGTTTGTTGACTATGAATGAATATTGATGGAGTTATGCCTATGTTGATCTAGATTGTTGACTTGTATCATCATCTATTACTAAATATGGTGAATTGTTGTAGTAGACTTGTGTTAGAGATGTTGAACCACTTTTGGTGGGGGTGTTTACTTGTCAAGTATTCTAATTATTAATTGTTGATCCACTTATGGTGGAGGTGCTTACTTGCCATATGTATTGTAGTGTTGGGATATGGTACCTCTCCCCTACAACCCTAGATATGACTAAGTATGATACGATATGAATGCGAATGTTATGTTGTCATCATGATGGTGTTGCTATGATGAATGTATCCATGTCTATTGTAATGAATATTAGATATGTTGATTTACATGGTCTAAGATCTTGAAATGCAATATATGTGAATCGTGCATGAGTTGTTATATTGTGACCCCCTTGAGAAGGGAGGTGTTTATGATGATAATTTTGTTATTGTCGTGCCGTTGGTAGGACAATCATGTGCACACACACACTCCATGCATAAGCATGATTATGATGTATCAATGGTGTTAATTGAAAGTGTAGTTCTCATACGCACATTTACACATTATTATCCATGAAATGTACATGACCATATTGACCTTATTGTATTGGTTGAAAGTGCATTCTCATGAGAACACATGATATTGGTGTGATAGTTATTCTCACATACCAATGTTGATTCTAAGGTGAAATGTAGTTCTCACTTAAATGAATCTATGAGCTATTTAGTGAGTTGTATTGAACGAAGGGTAAAGTATGCCTTCAAACATTTAGATACAATTCCATACTAATTATGTATAATTGGGAAATAATGCCTAGAATCGAGTGGAAATGGATAATGAGGAAAAGTCTCCTCCGCTAATGCAATAAGTTGGGTCATTTATAGTAAACTCATGAGATGGAAGCTCCTCCGCTAATGCAATAGGTTGATTTCTAGTAGCAATCTCCCTAACCCATAACTATGTGCCAAACATAGGACTTATATAGTGGATCCACTGAGAATCTAAATATGATTAGTTCTACCTTCGGCAAATAGAATGCCTTATTTCGGTGTGAGGTAGTATGACACTGGATTCCATGTAGCTCACATGGTCAATGTCGGTTATGGCTAACCTTCCATAGTAATAGTAATAAGATGTTGAATATGATAGGAACTACGCTATGACTTCTTAATGGGTTTACTTAGTAGGAGTGGGGGGCATGAGACTTCAGTCTTACATTGCACAAGTAGATTTATTAGGAGGTTATGGAATGGTTTCCTTATGATATGTTGAAATATGAGTTTATGTATATATAATGAATGGAAGGTGTTATAGATGACTTTCCTTATGTTAGTATATATACTTGTATAATTCCTCACTTATGACTATGGTCTATGGTAAGTTTGAAAATCTTGGAAATGAGTATGAGGCATCAAGGAATGCTTATTAAGGTTGGTATAATGGGATGCCAACCATACATTGCACAAGTGTTCTTAGAGGTTGCTAAGGTATTGATACTACTATGTTATGAGTGTATTGTGACTATAGTTTGTCTTCTATGTTTGAAAATACCTATTGGCTTCCCAAACTTAATGTATGAAAGTCTTCTAAATGCATGCATGTGTCCTAAATGAATCTAATGAAGAATGTTGGCTTAAATGCTTAAATATAAAGATGCATGTTGTACTTGGATTGATTGTGATTTACTTCCTTATCGTGTGTATCCTATATAAATGTGCGTTGTCTATAGTGACATCAAAGTAGTACCTACTCTAAGTATTAGTACGGGATGCTACTTGAACATTGCATAAGTCTGACTTAGAGTTGTCTTAGGTGTTGTTCTTAATGTGATGACGTGATTCATATAATGTTTATGTGTCTTATATGCTCTATTATGTAAAGGTGGAAAGGATGAATGGTAAGTTCACATTTGGTGACCTTAAGGTGGCGCCTTAGTGTGGGTGGTGGTATGGGACGCTACCCATACATTGCGCAAGGTATAGCATGAGGGTTACTTGAGGTGGAGGTTCAAGATAATGGTAAAGATATACATGTGATTTTACTTAAATGTGAAGTATGTGACTTTGTATGTTGGTTGTGACTTGTATTATGCCTATTGTAGCAATGTTCATGAAGTTTTACAAAAAATGGTATAAAAGCATGACTTTCAACAAAATGTCCCTTTAATCATGTTTTTGCATGGTCATCATACTTAGTGCATTCTATGTGCTAACCCATATTTTCCTATTTTTACTACAAGTGTAGGTTCCGGCAAGTGATTAATCCTAGCTAGCTTTGAAGTGCTTGGATAGAGTTTTCCTCCAAGAATTTGTATGTCCTCATGTATTCGAGTACAAAGACTTTTATTGTTGTAGTTCCTTCGTGTTTGAGACGTTTGTAATAGACATTTAATATTTTTTTATTCTAATGGGCCGTGACCCTATCACATTAAAATTTGTCTTAAGATGGCCATGTGAGACTTAGCATTCCGCTGCTTTATAAAAGAGTTTTTGATAGTTTGGTTTTAAATAATTTTTTTAACTCCGCACTATTTTCTATATCGAATGTTATGAATGGTTTTGTTATGGTATGTTGAAATATGAATTTATGTATATATAATGAATGGAAGGTGTTATCGATGACTTTGCTTATGTTAGTATATGTACTTGTATAATTCCTCATTTATGACTATGGTCTATGGTAAGTTTGAAGATCTTGAAAATGAGTATGAGGCATCAAGGAATGTTTAGTAAGGTTGGTATTATGGGATGCCAACCATACATTGGACAACTGTTCTTTGTGGTTGCTAACGTATTGATACTACTATGTTATGAGTGTATTGTGACTATAGTTTGTGTTTTATGTTTGAAAACGCATATTGGCTTTCCAAACTTAATGTATGAAAGTCTTCTAAATGCATGAATGTGTCCTAAAAGAATCTAATGAAGAATGTTGGCTTAAATGCTTAAATGTAAAGATGCATGTTATACTTGGATTTTATTATGAGTTACTTCCTTGTCGTGTCTATCCTATATGAATGTGCCTTGTCTATGGTGACTTCAAATGAGTACTTAGTGTGAGTATTAGTACGGGATGCTACTTGAACATTGCATAAGTATGACTTAGAGTTATCTTTGGTATTGTTCTTAATGTGCTGACGTGATTCATATAATGTTTATGCGTCTTATATGATATATTGTGTAAAGGTGGAAAGGATGAATGGTAAGTTCACATTTGGTGATCTTAAGGTGGTGCCTTAGTGTGTGTGGTGGTATGGGACACTACCCAAACATTGGGCATGGTATATCTTGAGAGTCACTTGAGGTGGAGGTTCAAGATAAAGGTAATGGTATACATGTGATTTTACTTAAATGTGAAGTATGTGACTTTGTAAGTTAGTTGTGACTTGTATTATGCCTATTGTAGTAATGTTCATGAAGTTTTACAAAAATGGCATAAAATCATAACTTTCGACAAAATGTACCTTTTAGCATGTTTTTGTGTGGTTATCATACTTAGTACATTTTGTGTGCTAACCCATATTTTCCTATTTTTACTACAAGTGTAGGTTCCGGCAAGTGATTGATCCTAGCTAGCTTTGAAGTGCTTGGATAGAGTTTTCCTTCAACACTTGGTATGTCCTCATGTATTCGAGGACAAAGACTTTTATTGTTGTAGTTCCCTCGTGTTTGAGACTTTTGTAATAGACATTTAGTATTTTTCGATTGTAATGGGCCGTGACCCTATCTTGTTAAAGTTTGTCTTAAGATGCCCAGGTGAGACTTAGCATTCCGATGCTTTATAAAAGACTTTTTGATAGTTTGGTTTTAACTAAAGTTTTTAACTCCGCACTATTTTCTATATCGAATGTTATGAATGCTAAGAGGCTTGTATTAGACCTCTTTCAGGGTCGAGTACGCCGTGTTATGACTACGGGGTGCTCTCGAGTCGTGACAAACTTGGTATCAGAGCATAAGATTTTGGAAATGGTTTTTTTCTTTTTTATTTTTTAGGATCGATGTCTCACAAGCCAGTAGAGTCTAGTTCATCGGTGTGAGTCGCGGCACATCTATGAGCGAGAGGCTATAGGACGTTAGGAGTTACACTTGTTTCTTCATTCTTCAAGTCGTGCCATAGATCTTAACTCCATAAGTTTTCTCTCTTATTCCTTATCCGGTGGTCTTGAAGATGTGACTACTTGAAAGGTTAATGTTGCAAGGATTGAGGGAGAAAAAGGTGAGTAATGAGGTCATTTGTAGTTATGTGACTAGATGAGTCTTGTTATGGTATATTTGAAAAGTTATATTGTGAGGTCGTCTTTAGCATGAATGGGTTTCTATATAGTTATGTGTGTTGTTGGTAGAAGGTTATGATGAGTTTGGAGGTGAGTTGGTAGATTTGATGAATGAGGTGTTTTCGAAAAATGTTGATGTGTAGAATGAGTAGACTCCATAAAGGAGAGTATAAGTGTAATTTACCTTGGTTTAGAATCACCTTGGGTGATGAATGTGAAGATTTAGTGATGTTTTGCTCCGACCTTAGAATTGAAAGAAGTGATGGGGTAAAAGAGGTTGTATAGGCTTACCCCTATGGGGGAGACAATGTCCTTAGATGGTAAGGTGGTTGAGTGTCG
Source organism: Solanum paucissectum (assembly GCA_029582445.1). Classification (NCBI taxonomy): domain Eukaryota; kingdom Viridiplantae; phylum Streptophyta; class Magnoliopsida; order Solanales; family Solanaceae; genus Solanum; species Solanum paucissectum. The sequence goes on along the minus strand of JAJONZ010016667.1, from coordinate 35,682 downwards.
TTGATGTTCATGAGTTAGGCTTGATGGATGTTCTCACCTAATGAGGTGTAGTGAGTTCGAGGAGTTTAGACCCGGTGTGGTAGACTCTTATGAGACCTTAAGTTGGGTCAGTAAGGTTGGTTGTGAACAAGAAGTTCCTTAATGAGGAGCTTCCTAGTTTAAAGGCTCCGGTGTGTTGATGGTTCCTTATAGTGTAAATGTGTTATTGAGGTTCCTATGTTGTTTCATGTTAGCCTTAGTTGGGTTTACCCTTAAATGGGGGATGGTATGATGAATAGTAAGGTTGTTGAGGGTGTTGATATCCTTATCTCTCTTCCTTTTATTCTTATTGAAGCTTGAGACCAAGAGTTCCTTGTAGCTTGTTTCATGTTTTAGAGTTTTGTGTGATGTTGAGTTACTATGGTCTCCTTATCGTTGTGCATGTTCCATTTGAATTCTTGTTTATATGAGAAAATTAGTTTTCATGATTTTATTCCTCATGTTGATATGCATCTATGATGGGTTGTCTAAATGCTTCATGAATTGAATTGTCGTACATGCTTAAATGTGTTCTTGAAAATAGTTGTATAAAGTTCCTTATAATGTGGTATTGAGCATGATTTGATTTGGGGAAGGTAGTTCCTCCAATGAAATGAGAAATGTTGATGTTTTGTGCATAATGAGTTGTAGATGTAGTTCCTACTTCTTTGTATTGCATTGGACTTGTTGGTGTGGAGTTGATGTTTCCTCCTAGTTTTGTGAATTGTTTGCGATGTTGTATGTTGATGGGCAGCTAGTCATAAGTCATTGTCCCTTAATGTGTTTAAAGTGTCATTCGAGGATGAATGTTCTTAAGTGGGGGATAATATAACAACGCGTAAAATGATAGGTTGAACTAGAGCCAAAACGTGGGGGTTAACGTCAAGAGTTAAGGGTGGGGGATAAGGGTTTTGGGTGTAGGCCATGGTTTGGGAACCTAGGCTACCAAAAATTAGTCCAAGCTACTTCCTCCCTAGATCACGAGGTTCTTCACGACTCGTGGTGGCCACCATGATTGGTCGTGCCACCCGCGGTTAGCTAAGCAGTAAGCCCTAATTTGGTGCCAAGCTAAGGCTCTCCTTCACGAGACACATCACGGCTCGTGGTCATGACCACGGGCCATGGGAAGGCTCGTGGGATTTGCCTTGGCTAATGGAGGGTTGTGTCTTGTTGTGGAAACTGCTGCCTCAAAGACCACGGGCACCACCATGAGCCGTGGTGCCCTAGACGGTCCGTCAAAGTGAGCGTGAAGCCCACTTAGGCTCAAGGCAAGCAAGGGACTTTGGCCAAGCTGCTGCCTCGATGATCATGAGCTTCACCACGACTTGTGGTGTTAACCACGGATTGTGGTAGCTTTCGTGGTCTTGACTTGGCCTTGGAGGGCTTGGCAAGGTTGGGAGGAACACTGCCTAGGTGACCACGGGCACCACCACGAGCCGTGGTGCCCCTCACGACCTGTCAAGTTGTGTGTGGTCCCTGACGGGGCTGCCTCATTTAGGGAATTTTTAGTAATTTTGTTTTAATGTTTTATTAATTGGGGTTGATTTTAAATGGTTTATATCATAAATATATAATAGTGTTAAGTCTTAAAACACTTCATTTATTCCTTTATTTCAAAACACCCAAATCAAAACCCTCTCTCCCAAAATATCTTCTCTCTAAGAACTCCATTGAAGACCAAGAGGAGAAGAAGACCTAGGGCTTGAAGAGGAAGGCTTTTGGGTAGATTTTCATGGGATTCTTGAAGTATAAGATATGGTGATCCTTCATCTAGGGTTAGTTTCACCCTAGAGTCAATACCGAAGAAGTTTTCAAGGTTTTCAAGTTATACAAAACCTTAAGTTTTATTCAATCTCATGGGTTCTTACATCAAAAAATTTCAAATGATAAACTATGATTATATTGATGTTTAATTGATGATTTCAGATGTAAATACTCTATGAACTCATGATTTCTCTCAATTCCTAAATTGTGCCTTATGAAGTGGGTTTGTTGATTATGAATGAATGTTGATGGAGTTATGCCTAGATTGATCTAGATTGTTGACTTGTATCATCATCTATGCCTAATTATGGTGAATTGTTGTAGTAGACTTGTGCTAGAGATGTTGATCCACTTATGGTGGGGGTGTTTACTTGTCAAGTATTCTAATTATTAATTGTTGATCCACTTATGGTGGAGGTGCTTACTTTCCATATGTATTGTAGTGTTGGGATAACGTCCCTCTCCCCTACAACCCTAGATATGACTAAGTATGATAAGATATGAATACGAATGTTATGTTGTGAGCATGATGGTGTTTCTATGATGAATGTATCCATGTCTATTGTAATGAATATTAGATATGTTGATTTACATGGTCTAAGATCCTAAAATGCAATTTATGTGAATCTTGCATGAGTTGGTATATTGTGTACATGTTGTGACCCCCTTGAGAAGGGAGGTGTCTATGATGATAATGTTGTTCTTGTCGTGCCGTTGGTAGGACAATCATGCGAACACACACACTCCATGCATAAGCATGATTATGATGTATCAATGTTGTTAATTGAAAGTGTAGTTCTCATATGCACATTTACACATTATTATGCATGAAATGTACATGACCATATTGACCATATTGTATTGGTTGAAAGTGCATTCTCATGAGAACAGATGATCTAGGTGTGATAGTTATTCTCACATACCAATGTGGATTCTAAGGTGAAAGTTAGTTCTCAGTTAAATGAATCTATGAGCTATTTAGTGAGTTTTATTGTACGAAGAGTAAAGTATGCCTTCAAACATGTAGATACAATTCCATACTAATTATGTATAATTGGTAAATAATGACTAGAATCGAGTGGATATGGACAATGAGGAAAAGGCCCCTACGCTAATGCAATAGGTTGGGTCATCTATAGTAAAATCATGAGATGGAAGCTCCTTTGCTAATGCAATAGGTTGGGTTTCTAGTAGCAATCTCTTTATCCCATAACTATGTGCAGAACATAGGACTTAGCTAGTGGATCCACTTAAAAGTTAAATATGATTAGTTGTACTTTCGGCAACTAGAATGCCTTCTTTCGGTGTGGGGTTATATGACACCGGATTCCATGTAGCTCACATGGTCTATGTCGGTTATGGCTAACCTTCCCTAGTAATAAAAATAAGATTTTGAATATGATCGGAACTATGCTATGACTTCTTAATGGGTTTCCTTAGTAGGAGTGGGGGTATGGGACTTCACTCTTACATTGCACAAGTAGACTTATTAGGAGGTTATGAAATGGTTTCCTTATGGTGTGTTGAAATATGAATATATGTATATATAATGAATGAAAGGTGTTATAGATGACTTTCCTTATGTTAGTATATGTACTTGTATAATTCCTTACTTATGACTATGGTCTATGGTAAGTTCGAAGATCTTGTAAATGAGTATGAGGCATCCAGGAATGCTTAGTAAGGTTGGTATTATGGCATGCCAACCATACATTTCACAAGTGTTCTTAGAGGTTACTAAGGTATTGATACTACTATGTTGTGAGTGTATTGTGACTATAGTTTTTCTTCTATGTTTGAAAACACATATTGGCTTTCCAAACTTAATGGATGAAAGTCTTCTAAATGCATGAATGTGTCCTAAATGAATCTAATGAAGAATGTTGGCTTAAATGCTTAAATGTAAAGATGCATGCTATACTTGGATTGTATTATGAGTTACTTCCTTGTCGTGTCTATCCTGTATGAATGTTCCTTGTCTATGGTGACTTCAAAGGAGTACTTAGTGTGAGTATTAGTACGGGATGCTACTTGCACATTGCATAAGTATGACTTAGAGTTGTCATAGGTGTTGTTCTTAATGTGATGACGTGATTCATATAATGTTTATGTGTCTTATATGTTCTATTGTGTAAAGGTGGAAAGGATAAATGGTAAGTTCACATTTGGTGACCTTAAGGTGGTGCCTTAGTGTGGGTGGTGGTATGGGACGCTACCCATACATTGTGCAAGGTATAGCTTGAGGGTTACTTGAGGTGGAGGTTCAAGATAAAGGTTAAGGTATACATGTGATTTTACTTAAATGTGAAGTATGTGACTTTGTATGTTGATTCTGACTTGTATTATGCCTATTGTAGCAATGTTCATGAAGTTTTACAAAAATTGCATAAAAGCATGACTTTCAACAAAATGTCGCTTTTAACATGTTTTTGCATGGTCATCATACTTAGAACATTCTATGTGCTAACCCATATTTTCCTATTTTTACTACAAGTGTAGGTTCCGGCAAGTGATTGATTCGAGCTAGCTTTGAAGTGCTTGGATAGAGTTTTCCTCCAAGACTTGGTATGTCTTCATGTATTCGAGGACAAAGACTTTTATTGTTCTAGTTCCGTCATGTTTGAGACTTTTGTAATAGACATTTAGTATTTTTTTTATTGTAATGGGCTGTGACCCTATCTTGTTAAAATTTGTCTTAAGATGGCCATGTGAGACTTAGCATTCCGTTGCTTTATAAAAGAGTTTTTAATAGTTTGGTTTTAAATAAAGTTTTTAGCTCCGCACTATTTTCTATATCAAATGTTATGACTGCTAAGAGGCTTGTATTAGACCTCTTTCAGGGTCGAGTACACCGTGTTACGACTAGGGGGTGCTCTCAGGTCGTGAAAATGGGTCACTATCGACCTACTTCATATTGAGAGGGAACTATCAACTTAAGTCAATCATATCATGGAAGGCAACTATGGCAAGCTAGGCATACATCACATAACAGGACACTTCATAAGTAGCTTTAAGTCATACTTGTGCCATGTATGAATGGCATCACTTACTACCACTCACACTAAGTAATCCTTTAGGCTAACTTACTCAATGCTTACTATTCATCATTCTAGACTATCAAAGAATAGTATATTACTATGCTAGAACTAACTACCATGGAAAACACTTTACCATGCAATCCAAGCTATCCTATCAAAGACAAAAGTATACCAACCTAGCTACCATGAAACCATTCATTAGGATGCATGCTACCCTTAGGGGAGTATGAACCCTCAACCCTAATCTATCCTTAGGAGAGTATGGTGTCTCAATCCTAAGCTACCATAAAATGGTCTTGGCCTAACCAAGTCCAACTACCATGAACTGCATTCTAACAATGCTAGTTCAAGCTACCCATAGGAGAGTATAGATCCTCAATCCTGGGCTACCATGCCTATACTAATGCAAGTTACCATGAAAAGCATCCTACCAATGCTAGTTCAATCTAACCATAGGAGAGCTTAATTCCTCAATCCCAAGCTACCATGAGATCTACCATCCCAAGATACCATGAGTTCTACCATCCCAAGCTACCATGAGATCTACCATCCCAAGCTACCATGATTCAACTATACATGAAGGAATCATAAGGCTCAACTTCAAGCTATTCTATTCTAACAAGCATGATTCATGTTAGGTAATTAACCTTTCAATCTAGCATCATTCTATGTGAGAAGATCTTTCACATTCTACATACATGTAAGCTATCTCATCATATTAGACTTACTCTTTAAGCCATAGTAATCAACATTATGATTTCAAGTCCTACATTCAAGTTTTACTCTGCAACCATCATACTAGTCTAGATCACAAGACACATTTTCCCTAAGCCTAAGTCATAGGCAATTCTTAGCATAATTCATCATAGAGTCCCAATTTCAATCACTACTATTCATGTATTATTATACATGCATAAACCTAGTTCAATTCATGATTTCATATTCCCCTTCTTAGATAAGTTCTATTCGCGGTGACAATTCTAGAAGATCTATCAAGAACCATCAATTTTTTTTATCAAAAGACATAAAACATACTTTGAAAATTAGGGTTAACCAAGGAATCCAAATAAATTCTTCATAATATCATGAATCAACACTAATTTAATCATATATGAGTAGTATCCAACCCTTAGGATTCATACCCACCTAAAACCTATACATTGGAAGTAACCCTAGCTAGATTGGGGTTCTTCTTCACAAATTAGGGGAAATTCTAGAGGACTCTATGGGTGGAATAACCCATAGATGAAAAGCTAAACATACCTTTAATCAAAGCCCTAAATAAAGCTCTCAACAATGGACTTCGTTCTTGACCCAAGCTTCAAGCCCTATCTCCTTCTTCTATGGAGCATCTTCTTAGAGAGAGAAATATTCTATGGAGAGGATGAAGATGGGTTTTCTTTAAATTCTAGGGAGAATGACTTAGTAGAGGTAAACTTAGGTCTAATAAGCTTATATAGTTGCTAGGAAAGGAATAGAATAATGTAGGGTCAACTTTGGTAAATAACTAAGGACCCTAAACATTTTAACTTAAAATTTACTAACCTTCCCGTCCTTGCTCGCCCTTTGCACCCTCATGGCTCGCCAAGGGGACCCTTGGCTCGCCCATTTTTCCAGCAAGGTCCATAATGGGGCAGTTTCACAAGGCGATCTTGGGAGCCAATGGGCGATCTGCCAATTAGGTTTGCGAGCTATGACTTAGCTCGCCCTTTGTTCCAGAACAAAGGGTAAAGGAACAGCCTACTAGGCGACCTTAGGTTCCCTTTGGCGCATCTCCAAGTGACTTGGGCGATCAAGCTGCCCAATCACCAACTAGTCACCTAGGAGAATAAGTTATTTTTAACTCTACCTTGTTAGCTTAGGCCCTTGCAACCCTATACAATTCCATAGATAGTCTTCTAAACTACGGGGTCTAACACGTATCTTGACGTTCAACTACTAAGCCCCTCATTCAAAGTACGTAAAGTCTCATCTATGACTGTATTTCACATACATCAAACCTTAGAACCCTAGCTTGAGGCTCTAGTTTGGTCTACTATTTTTCGGGGTGTTACAATATCTCCCCCTTGGGAACATTCGTCCTCGAATGACCCTTCTAAACACTTCTTAAAGGAAACGACTCTAGACTAGCAGCCCAATATGCATGCACTACATCTAAATGCACACCACCAAGGAGAAAAACTTCAACTCCAAGCTAAGCATAATCAATGCAACACAAGGGAGTAGGAACTACTTCTACCAACCCAAAATGCATGAAATTATTCAATTATTCAATTTAAATGTGGAACTACCATCTCTTAGCTACAACATTCTCAACACACATTCATGGAGCCTAAAAAAACACATTGACTCAAAGATGCTACCACATGAGGCAAAACAATGCATGTAAGTCATATCTACCAAAACCTAGGCATTTTCATGAACATGCATATGAGGAAATCATAGCAAAACATAATCACATATAACCTTATTAGGTAGGCACACTATCTCTCCCAGGAGCAAACCTACCCACAGTTTTCTAAACATAATTTAAAACAAGGACAATATCAAGTCCAACATAACAAGTCATAAAAGACAAGAAATCAAGAAATTTTCTAAATCATAAAATAAACACATTCCGGAAGGAGCACGAGGATATAATTCTTGATCACACTTAGATTGGAGAGCATAAAATATATTCCTCTTTTGAGGCTCAACACCCTCACCACTAGTGGCAACTTGCTTACCCTCTCTTATAGAAGCCTTTGCCTTTGGGCAATCTTTCTTCATGTGGCCACTCTCACCACATCCATAACAACCATCTCTACCGGCAAGACACTTACCCTCATGCCTCTTACCACACCTAGAAAAAGTGGGCCATAGGGACTCACTACCTTTCCCTTGTGGCCTAGGGGTAGACACCCTCTCATCCTTATACTTAGGAGCATTAGAATAGCCTTTTCCGGAAACTTTAGTCGATTACTTGAACGACCATATCCATCGTACCCATAATGAAAAGACTTTTCACCATCCATCCTAGACCTTTTTTTCTCCCTAACCATCTCCTTCTTAAGTTTTGACTCCTCTATTTGTTGGGAAAACACCATGAGGCGTGAGATATCCATATCATCAATAAGCATTGCACTACGACATTCTTCTTCTACCAAATCGGACACCCCCGTCATAAACCTATTCATCAAATACCTTGGACTTGCTACCATAGATGGAGCATACTTAGACAAAAAAGTGAACTTCAAGGAATACTCATTGACACTCATGTTGCCTTGCTTAAGATTTATGAACTCCTCCAACTTAGCCTCCCTCAACTCTCGAGGAAAGAACCTATATAGAAATGCCAACTTAAAAGTTTCCCAGTCTATAGAGCCCACCTCTACCGGACTAGCATCTTTCCATTGTTCATCCCAAATTTGGGCAACATCTTTCAATTGGTAAGCGGCTAGCTCCGCTTTTTCTCTAGAAGTTACCCCAATGATAGCAAGTGTCTTATACACCTCATCTATGAAGCCATTTGGATTCTCCTCCATCTTGGAGACACTAAACTTCGGAGTGTTCATCCTCAAGAACTCACTAATCCTATAAGCACCCATTCCTCCTATAGGGTTTGCCGGAGCCACCACCTCTCTATTGGCTTGCGCCGTCAAGGCTTGAGCCAACAATTGCATACAAGCCCTAAACTCCGCTAGAGTGACATTCCCAATTGGAGGGTCATTAGGAACTTGAGGAGGATCTTGATGTGGAAATTGGGGAGGAATCTCCTGGTCTCCATTGTCTTCCCCTTATCTCCTAGCATTCGTCGTTGTATTAGCCATACCATGAAAAACAACGGGCATGAATTAGAAGAAGGGCCTACTGAAGCCAAACTCTATGGCATGACTAAGAGAATGAAGAAGTGAGATTTTTCCTAAGCATCCAATAGCCTCCTATTCATAAAAGTGTCACGACTCACACTCATGAATAAGACTCTACTTAGACGTGGTTCGAGACATCCTAAAACTTATCCCAAAACCTTATGCTCTGATACCAAGATTATCACGACCCAGGGGTACCCCCTAGATGTATAATGGTGTACTCAACCCTGAAGGGATCTAATACAAGCCCTTAGCATCATCATAACATACGATCATACAAAAGTAGGGAAAATTTGAAACATTATTTAAAATATTCAATCTAAAACATTTCATAAAAGCAGAAGTCTTTACTAAAACCTTTGTCTCAAAGAATCTATGAATAACATGAATAAAAGTCTTGAAATGCAGCCCATAATAAGTCTAAAACATAGAAAATGACAAAAAGGAACATAGTGGGGTTTTCCTCGACGCTATGAGGACTCACCAATTCTTCAAGTCTTCAAACGCCTTAGAAACCTAGCCTCCAAGGCAACTCAATCTCCAACACCCTACATTTGATTAGAATGTAGGCAATATGTGTTAGTATAAAATGTACCAAGTATGAAAGCTAATATACCAACATAAAACATCCTGAATGGTTAGTCAACATAAGACATAAGCATAAGAGACAATAACATATTCATAACATAAACTCCAACATAAGCATCATATCATCACAAGTCAACATAAGACATACATAAATTCATACTTCAACCATTAGTCTTTCATATTCAAGAGAACTACTCCACAAGACACCTCTAAGCATACTTGTGCAAGGCAAGTATAGCATCCCATAATACTATCCAAAGTAAGTACCTCTCTTTGGTCATTCTTGGTCATAGTCCACCTTCATAGTCAAGACCTAGGTTTTCATATCATAAAAACACTTATACTCCTAAGTAACCCCAAGGTACACTTGTGCAATACATTTGGGCCATCCCATAATACCACACACACTAAGCATATCTTGAATAACCATATTCATATTTTACCATTTCTATGTGTCACTATTGACCCACTTCACATTTACAAGGAACTATCAACTTAAGTCAATCATATCATGGAAGGCAACTATGGCAACAATTGAAGCTATGCATACATCGCATAAGAGGACACTTCATAAGTAGCTTCAAGTCATGCTTATGTCATGTATGAATGAAATCCCATACTACCACTCACACTTAGTACTCCTTTAGGTTAACTTACTCAATGCTTACTATTCATCATTCTAGACTATCAAAGAATAGCATATTACTATGCTATACCTAACTACCATGGAAAACACCTTACCATGCAATCAAAGCTATCCTAGGAAGGACAAAAGTATACCAACCTAGCTTCCATGAAAACATTCATTAGGATGCAAGCTACTCGTAAGGGAGTATGAACCCTCAACCCTAAGCTATCCTTAGGAGAGTATGGTGTCTCAATCCTAAGCTACCATGAAATGGTCTTGGCCTAACCAAGTCAATCTACCATGAAGTGCATTCTAACAATGCTAGTTCAAACTACCCATAGGAGAGTATAGATCATCAATCCTAGGCTACCATGAGATCTACCATCCCAAGCTACATAATTCAACTATCCATGAAGGAATCATAAGACTCAACCTCAAGCTATTCTATTCTAACGAGCAAAATTAGCATACTAGTCTAGATCATAACATACATCATTCATAAGCCTTAATCATAGAGAATTCTAAGCATAATTAATCATAGAGTCCAAATTCTAATCATTCAATTCATATTCTTTCATACATGAATAATCCTATTTCAATTCATGATTTCATAATCCCATTCTTGGATAAGTTTTATACCTGGTGATAACTCTAGAAGATCTATCTAGAACCACTCATTTCTCATCAAAAGATCTAAACCCACATACTTAAAAAATTAGGGTTATACAAGGAATTCACATAAATTCTTCATAATATCATGAATAAATACTAAATTAATCATATATGAGTAGTATCCAACACTTTAGAATCATACCCACCTAAAGCCAATACATTGGAAGTAACCCTAGCTTAGATTGGGGTTCTTCTTCACAAATCTTGGGGGTTTCTAGGGGACTCTATGGGTGGAAGAACCCATAGATGAAAATTTAAACATCCCTTAAACAAATACCTAGAACAAGTCTTAAGCAATGGAGCCTTTGTTCTTGACCTTAGCTTCAACCCTCGCTCCTTCTTCAATGGGGGTTCTTCTTTAGAGAGAGGATTTTTGGGAGAGAAGAGGGTTTTGTAAATTTGATTTCTAAATGAGTAGTAGGGTTTTTGATTGGGGAAAAGGGTTAATAATGACTAAAAACCCGTTTCTAATTAATCCCCAAAGTACCCAAACCGCCCCTACACTTAATAGGATTTTTAAACACGTTCAACTTAAGTTCCATTAACGCAGGCAAACCTGGGACATGGCTGCGCGTTGCGGGGGCACTTCCCATAATGCCTCACGATAATAATTTTTTATTTGGGACAGAGGACTGAGTGACAGGCCTGCGTCATGCAGGCATGTTGAGTGCTAGGCGTGCGATGCACAGGCAGCCTCAAAATTATGCTGCCCTGGCAGCTTTCTTCGCCAACGTTTGGGTCCTCCTCGAGGACCCTTAGGGTAGTCCTCGAGGAGTCGTACTCGAACGTTTTGACCCTATACATGTTCATATAGGTACTAGAGTCACCCCCACTGATCTTAGACTCTAAACAACACTTAAAAACATGCACAACATATGACAACACACTAGCATGCACAAGACTAGTTTTTGAACGTCTTGAACGTTTCTTGAAGTTTGACCTCAAAAACTTCAAACTAACTTCAAACACTGTTTTTAATCATTTTTAACAAGTTATTAACTCATAACACTCATATGAGGCTCTAATTCATCCTATTTCATTTTGAGGGGTGTTACAAATCCACCATCACTGATTGAGGATTGTTATTATGAAGAGGATGGTTACTTGGTGAATGATCAGACGGGGTGTTTCTGAGCCAATGCCCAAGATTCCAATTCGGATAATTTGAGCCAAGGTCACGAAAACCAAGGTCAAAACTATGGTAACTACAACCGAGAGGTCATTATGTCCGGGGTAGGAACTACAATCGTGACAACAACTATAATTGGAACAACTATGGCAACATAAACGATAGGGTTGGGCCTTAAGTCTCTCCTATGAATCGGGAATATGGAAATTGGGAAGCTGGGGTTAGTATGTCACAGATTAAGGATATGATGCAGAAGATAATGAAGAGGTTCGATTCGACTAATAAGAATGTGAAGGAGATGCGGAATGAATTGTCTTGTATTCATCAATAAGTTGACACCCATGCAGTGTTGATCAAGCAACTTAAGCAACAGATAAATTAGTTTTCCACTACAGTGAACCCACCTCAGCCTGGCAAACTTCATAGCAACACCATCCAAAATCCAAAGAATGATGGGTATTATATGGCAGTGACTACTCGAGGGGGTAAACAAACCATTGATCCACCTATGTCGTTTGAGGTTGAAATTGAGGTTGGTAAAGATGATGATGAGATTGAGGTTACTGGAGAGTCCAAGAATGCGACAGAGAAGGAAGCAAATATAACTCAAAAAGTTGTTCCCATGCCTAGACCTCCACCTCCATTCCCACAGAGGTTGGTTAAGAAGAATGAAGAAGGAATGTACCACATGTTTATATCTAAGTTGAAATAGCTTCCCGTCAATGTTTTGTTGATAGAAACTTTGGAGTAGATGTCTGGGTATGCAAAATTTATGAAGGATTTGGTGACTAGGAAGAGGGACGTCAGTTTTGAAGATTATGATAGGTTGCAACATTGCAGTGCTATTGCTACTAGGTCACTTGTGCAAAAGAAAGAGGATCCTGGTACTTTCACTATTCCTTGTGCCATCAGGTTATTGCATTTTGCGAAGGCGTTGTGTGATTTGGGTGCTATTATTAATTTGATGCCATTGTCTATTTACAATAATTTGGGTTTAGAGGCTCCAAGAACAACTGCTATGTGATTGCTCATGGCCAATAGAACTGTGAAGAAGCCCATCGGTGTTCTCCCAGATGTACTTGTGAAAGTGGATTCGTTTATCTTTCCGGCTAACTTTGTGATACTTGATTATGAGGTTGATTTTGAGGTTTACATCATCCTTGGGAGACCATTCCTTACTACTGGGTGCGCCTTGGTCCATATGGAGAAAGGGCAGATGAAGTTTCGATTGAACAATGAAGAGGTAACTTTCAATATATGTAGGTCTATGAAGAAGGAATGAGATCTGAAGTTAGTGTCAGTGGTGAATCATATTGTGTAGCGGGGTTCTGATCTGTCTATTGAAGAAAGGTTGAGTGTTGATGCACTGGCAGCGGTAATGATGAATTTTGAGGGTGATGGTATTAAAGACTATGATGAATTGGTCGCCGCACTTGATAGGTTCGAATTCCGTTCCAAACCAAAGAAACTGGAGTTAGATATGAAGAATCGCGACTCTCCACCCACAAAACCGTTTATTGAAGAGGCTTCAAAAGTAGAACTTAAGGCTCTACAATCACATTTGAGGTATGTATTCTTCGGGAGAGATGGTACTTTACTAGTATTCATTGCGGCAAATTTGAATGTGGTACAAGCTGAGGGATTGGTTTCTGTGTTGAAGAGATTTAAGCGGGCTATTGGGTGGACGATTGCAGACATTATTTGGATTCCTCCTGGCATTTGTTCTCATAAAATCCAACTTATGCCAGATCACAAACCTAGTATTGAGCACCAAATGAGAGTGAATATGCCTACCCAAGAGGTAGTATAAATGGAAATTATCTAGTGGTTGGATGCTGGAGTCATTTATCCTATTGTAGATAGTAGTTGAGTGTGTTTTGTTCAATGTGTGCCCAAAAAGGTGGGATTAATGTGGTACCTAATGCGAAAAATGAACTTGTTTTAATGCGGCTAGTTACTGGATGTAGAGTATTGATGGACTACCGAAAATTAAATGTTAGGACAACAAAGGACCACTCCCCTATGCCGTTCATAGATCAGATGTTGGACCGCCTTTCTGGTAAGGGTTTGTATTTCTTTCTTGATGGTTACTCGGGCTACAATCAGATCTCCATAGCTCCGGAAGACTAAGAGAAGACCACCTTCACTTGCCCTTATGGGACTTTTGCCTTCAGACATATTCCATTTGGGTTGTGTAATGCTCCAACGACCTTCCAGCGTTGCATGATGTCGATATTTTTGATATGGCGGAGGACACTATTGAGGTATTTATGGATGATTGTTTTGTGGTAGGTTACTCATTCGATGGATTTTTGGATCATTTGGCCGAGGTACTTAAACAGTGTGAAGAGTGCAATCTTGTGCTAAATTGGAAAAGTGCCACTTCATGGTGAAAGAAGGGATAGTTCTTGAGCATCGGATTTTTGAGAAGGGTATTAAGGTTGATAGAGTGAAAGTTGAGGCAATAGAAAAGCTTCCAACACTTATCTCTGTTAAAGGTGTTAGAAGTTTTCTTGGGCATGCACAATTTTATAGGAGGCTTATCAAGGATTTATCCAAAATTTCACACCCATTGTGCAAATTGTTTGAAAAGGAGTGTAAGTTTGATTTTGATGATGCTTGTGTGAGAGCATTTGGAGAGTTGAAGGAAGAGGTAGTTTCCACACCTATCATTATTTCACCGGATTGGGGGCAACCGTTTGAGGTAATGTGTGATGCGAGTGGAGTGGCGCTTGGTGTTGTTTTGGGGCAGAGGCGAGAGACGATTCTTCACCCTATTTACTATGCCAACAAAGCTCTAAATGTGGCTCAAAATAACTATACCGTGACTAAACAGGAACTCCTTGCGGTGGTTTTTGCATTCGAGGAATTTTGATCCTACTTTCTTGGTACTAAGGTCATAGTGCATACTGACCATTCTGCGTTGAGGTATTTGATGGCTAAGAAGGATGCAAAACCGAGGTTGATTAGATGGATGTTGTTTCTGCAAGAGTTCGATTTTGAGGATAAAGACAGAAAGGGGACAAAAAATCAAGTTGTCGATCACTTGTCTAGATTAGAGGAAGAGGCTACTAAACCTAGGAGATGGGGCTGAAATTGATGATGCTTTTCCAGATGAACATGTATTTTCTGCTTCTCGTGATCTGATTCCTTGGTTTGCAGACTTTGCTAACTACTTGGAAAGTGATCTGGTTCCATCGGATTTGTCTTTTCACCAAAGGAAAAAATTGATGCATGATGTGAAGAAGTTCTTTTGGGATGAGTCTTATTTGTGTTGATGGGATTATTCATCGTTGTGTGCCCGAGGGTGAGATGATGAGTATACTATAAGTGTGTCATTCATCGCTTGTTTGTGGGCATCATAGTGGTATTCAGACTGCGCATAAGATCTTGTAGTGTGGGTATAACGGGCCTACCATCCACCAAGATGCTCATGATTTTGCCAAGTTATGTGATCGTTGCCAAAGAGATGGAGGAATTTCAAATAGGCAAGAGCTTCCTGTGAATCCATTATTGGTGATTGAGTTGTTTGATGTATGGGGCCATGTGTGATTTCACATGGGATGAAGTATATTCTTGTTGAGGTTGATTATGTGTCAAAGTGGGTGGAAGCAATTGTGCTTTCAAACAATGAAGGTAAAAGTGACACTACATTCCTAAAAAAGAGTATCTTCTCCAAATTTGGTAAACCTAGGGAGATTATCAGCGATGGAGGTTCCCACTTTTGTAATAGGTTGTTCAAGGCGCTGCATGAGAAATATGGCGTCCGCCACAATGTATTCACTCCTTACCATTCGCAGTCTAGTGGGCAATTGAAGTGTACAACAGAGCGATAAAGCAAATTCTTGCTAAGAGTGTGAATTCAAATAGAACCGATTGGTCAATGAGGCTTGATGATGCTATATGGGCCTATCACACCGCATTCTAGACTCCCATAGGTTTGTCCCTCTAGCAACTTGTATATGGGAAGTCTTGCCATATACCAGTAGAGCTAGAGCATAAGGATATGTGGGCGCTAAAGAAGTTGAATTTAGATTGGATTGCCGCATCGAGTCAGAGAGTAAATGACATGAATGAACTTGATGAGTTTCACCTAAGAGCTTATGAAAGTTCGGCCTTATACAAGGAGAAGATGAAGAAGTATCATGATCAAAAGATTGAAAAGAGTGAATTTGATATTGGTGATCTGGTGCTTCTATTCAACTCAAAGTTGCGCTTGTTTCCTTGCAAGCTCAAGTCCAAGTGGACCGGGCCATTCATAGTCACTCAAGTGTTCCCACATGGAGCGGTCGAGGTGAGAACAAGGAGGGAACATGGTTCAACGTGAACGAACAAAGGATCAAGATCTACATGGGAAAAGAGGAGAGTGTACAAGAAGTGGTTAAGGCCTACTACTTTTATGAAGTCTGAGTAATCAAGGGGCCTGCATCGTGTCGTGACGTTAAATCAAGCACTACTTGGGAGGCAACCCAAGAATGTACAATCTAGCCAACTATAGGTTTTTCTTTTCAATTTAGGAGTTTTGTTTGTTTATTTGAATTTCTGTAATTCTTTTGATAGGTGCTTTATTTTTTTATTAGTTTTGGTTTGATATAGAATAGGGTCCGTGTCTAAAAAGTTTCCAGAAAATGTAAAAAAAAAGGCATAAAGGTTTCTACATGTGCAGGGATGAAAATACAAATCTACAGACCCCATGTAAGTCCTCAAAATTTCAAAGTGTAAGAGTGACATACGGACTGGACCTACGGTTCGTATGTCAACCCACGGCCCATAGATGGGGTTTCGTGGGTCCAGAATCTAGGGTTTGCCCGCCCCACCCCAGACACCTTTTAAAATAAAATCCTTCATTTTTTATTCATCCCCCACATTTAAAACTCCCTACAAATAATTTCTCAACCTTTCCTTTCCCAAAATCAATCCATTTAACTTCCAAATTCCACATATCACTCCACATTCACTTCCCCAAATTCTCATATCACTCTTCCCTATTCCAAATTCATCATCCCCACTTCCCCAACGATTCCATTGTCCGGGTTTCCATATCAAAAGTTGAAGGTTCCAGCCTCTGTGGAAAAGTTCTAAGTCTTGATCTACGGATGGGAAGTACGGACCGTAGGTCTAACCACAGTTCGTAGGTCAGTCTAACCATGGACCATAGGTCTAAGTAGAATAGGCACCACAAGAGACTCAGGCCCAAGCACCTCCACCATACTTGATGAAAGGTTGAAGGCTGCCAGTATACAAACAATTCTAGAGGAGAAGAGGTTGTCCACCAATGGGGTAGTGGACAAATATCCAAAGGTGTGGGACATACTCCGATTCCACAAATTTGAGCAGTTCAGAAATACCCAGAGTCCATACGTGCCTACATGGGTTAGGGAGTTCTACTAGAGCTATACATGGTTACTCCCAAAAGGGAAGAAGAAGGTTAGAGCAGTAGTACCATTAGAGTTTATTGAGTTGCATTGGAAGAATGTTAAATGTAGTGAGATGGATATAAATGAGTTGCTAGCACAGTCTAGGTCACCCACACCTTTACCACTATGCTCAAGTCTAAGTCATTAGATGACCTGAAGGGGTGGTTGGCCCCATTACTGTCTGATGTGTCACCCCATGGATAGAGAAATGGGTATCAATTTAGAAGAAGGATATTCATGGCAATGCTCAGAAATGGTTCGGTTTAGTCAACAACACCTTGATGCAATCCCAAAATTACATAGTTCAGCATCCGAAGGCTACACTTATGGGGTGCATGACTGATCGGGAGAGGTTGAATTTGGGGTCGATTATTCCTTAGGAGATGTCCATGAGGTCCAAATAGAGTCAGACCTCATTGTCGTTCCTGGTTCTCATCAGTGATCCCTGTTGGTGGGCTGGAGTGCTATTTGTGGGGAAGATTGATATTAAGGTTACTCCTACCTCTCCTATTGACATCTAAAGGATTAAGGCTGAGTGTATGAAGGACGAGTCTGAGCAGAGGAGGGTAGCACTTATGGATACATCCCTAGGTGTCGATGTAGAGACTATGGAAAAGTAATACTACTCCTCTTACTCTAGCTGGTGAGCCGAAAGGTATGCCTAGCTCCTTCACCCCTGCTACTTTTTCTGTTGTTGTTATGGTTTCCTATCCCTCTTTGACATAGGACATGCTTTAAAATATGGGTCATCTAGACTATTTGGCTGATGTGTGAGCTTCGAGAGTCAAGGATGTTGTGTCAGGTATGATAGAGAGAGCTATTTCTTCTACTTTAGATCCTATTCTGAAGGATCTCAAAGGAGAATGTGAGCATATTATGGCTCATGGCCTTGAATTAAATACCCTCACCGTGCGGGTTGAGGCGTGTGAGCAGGGTGATCAACAATGAGATGATGTGACAGCCTTGAAGCTGATATTGTTGGGTTGAAGCGTGATGTGGATGATCTAACGTACACCGTTATTTTGATGTTATGTGGAAGTGAGGACATTCCTGAGGGTCCTACTTTTAAGATGCCAGCTACGCTGACAGGAGATGTTGTTGTAGCTGATGATGGTGATGAGACTGATACCCCTAAGACTGATTAGGAGGAGCTCGGAGATCATGAAGAGGCGATGTTCAAGGGCCTAGAGGACCTGGAGGGTGATTTGGTCCGGGTAACTATAGAGGCTTCACTTTGAGACACATCGATGACTGATTCGAATGGATCATAGCCCACTATTGCAAAAGAACTGGACACTAAAGACCAGATTGAGAGCACCCAGATACATATTGTTTACCTTAGGCTTAGCCTAACATGGGGATCTTGACTCTATTCCCATTTTTTAATTTACTTTTGAGACATGTAACTTTTTCTTTCACATTGAGGACACTGTTTGGTATTTTTATTGTTGTAATGTAACTTGATATATATCCTCTTGGTTGTATTTATTTTGTTTTGTTTTATTTCGTTGATTATCGGATGTTTAGTTGTTTTCATTGACTCTATAAGTGTTTTTGGATATGAATTGTCTCCTTGTGTTGCTTGAATGGAAATTATTATTGTTGAATGTTGTTGATGTTCTCTTGTGCATTTGATTGTCAGTTGCGATAAATACCAATGAATTGAATAGTAGTCTTGATTGAACGATATGTTTGTGCAAGTCCAATGAGGAAAATTAGAGTTTCATAAGACATGTGTGAACTCTTAGCATCTCATTGTGACTATTCAATTGTCGAAGTGAGTCTTGTAATGATCGTTGCACGTGAGGTTATCTTGTAGATTCATGATCGATAATTGTGTTGAATGCCTTGTGTTGTGAGGTGTAGTTGAAACATGTGCTTGATGATACATAGAACTTGCCCCGTTGGTCCACTTGACTAGTATTGGTGAATGAATGAAATGATGTTAGGCAAAAATAATTGATAGTAAACCAAATTTCTATTATACCTCTTTCTAACCACCTTTTGAGAGTGTGAACCTAGCTTGGAACCATTTGACCCTAACCTTTTATTTCGAAGAAACATGAACACAAATGGCCCTTTCCTGCCCACTTAAAACCTTCACGAATCATTAGTCTATTTGAATAGTGAACTTAGGCCAAAAGCATAAGTTGGGGGTGTGGTAAGAATGAGGAAACAGATTGAGCAAGAAGTTTGTGCAATCCACCTTTGAAGACTTCTGTTGAAGAGAAAGATGAAAAATATGGAACCCCTCCATATAAAAAAAAGAAAGATATGTAACACCCCATATTCGAAAAAGTGCATCTATCCAGGTGCTGCAGAAGCCAAACCACGCTGACACCTACGACTCGTGAAAGAGACCACGAACTATATGTGTCATTCGGGGTTGTCCTGCCTAGCAGTGGTCTGAGGGACTAGAGCCACGGCCTGACCAATGGTCCGTTGGTCATACTAGGGTCCGTAGTTCAAAGCACCAATATCATGGTCCCAGACGACCAACGACGGTCCACCAGGATGGGCCGTAAGTCAGACCACAATCCCTAAACTGGGTTCGTTGGTGGTCAACTGGCAGTTATGTTTCAGGGTTAGTTGGGTATTTTGATAACTCATTAGTTCCTACACTGTTTCATTTTCCTATGTTTAGGACCCCTAAATAAGTATTTTTACCCCCAAATGTCCCAATAGACATCATTCTCTCCAAACTCACCCAAAAAGAACTCTCAAATAATTCTCTTTGTAGAACTTGAAGAAAAAGAAGGAGGATTCACCTAGGGTTTCAAGTGAAGGTTTCAATTCCTCCATTGAAGGCTAGCATTTGGATTCAAGGTATGGTTTTTTTCATCCAAGGATTCCTTCCATCCACGGAGTTCCCAAATTCTTCTATTTCAAAAGGTAGAATTCCCCAAGAAAGTTAGGGTTTATTTCAATTACCATGAGTTCTTTTCATTATTTATTTTAATGATTGAATTATGATATTCTATGAATGAATTAATAAAATACTATGGTTTTATGATGTTTTCTCCTATGAGCCAATTTAATCCCCATCTTTTCATGTTATGATCATATGTTGTGGAATTTTGATTATGAAGGATGAGTTTTATGAAAGTATACATGTAATGAGAGAATTTCATGAATATATGAAGAAATCCATATCTAACCCTTATTTTCTAAATGTTTATGATTGAAAGTGGGTTTTTGACATTCAAAGTGGATTTATGGAATTATACATGTTTTCATGAGAATTATGTAAATGTTTTAAGGATTCTTTTAGTGTAAAGTATCAATGATGATGTAAATGTTGTGTTATGAAAGGATTTTCTCATAAACACATGAAAGTATGATGTGAAAGGTTTTCTCACATAATAAGGATTCAAAGGTTGAAAGGTTTTCTCACCTAAATGAATCAATGATAAGGAGCTATACTAATGAAACTTATCTTGGGTTTGCAAAATCACATGCCCTTCCATAGGTAATGAGAATAAGTAAGAACATACTATTCTGTAGGATGTATGCTTAGAACCGAGAGAATATGGGCATTTAGATGGAAGCTCTTCTATTAGTAGAGGTCTAGTTTCTAGAAACAATCTCTTGTGATGAAAGATCTCAAGTTAGTAGAGGCCGGGTTTCTACTAACAATCTCCTTATCCCTTAAACTATGTGCTCCCATAGGATGATTATCTAGTGGATCCACTTAAGCTAGAAGTTCACGGTCCTTACTTTGGCAAGTAGGACAAAACTTTTCGATGTGGGGGACACCGAAGGATCATGTTATAGCTCACATGGTCTCTATGTCGATTAAGGCTAATTCCCCACAACAAGATTAAAAGTGAACTAAGGTTACTCAAGGAGTATCTCATATGTGTTCAAAGACTGTAAAGATGTTAGCTTGCATTGACCATTTTTTAGTGAAGTATGTTTTCTAACCTTCTTATATCATGTTTTAGCTTGGTCAATTGTATGTTGTGAAATGAAATGTCCCTTTTAGCATGTGTAAATTTTTTATGCATGGCTATCATACTTGGTACATTGTTTTTTACTAACACATACTCTTGCCTACATTTCCCCAACTGTAGAGTCCGGCAATCAGGTTTTCAAGTTTCTTCGCTAGAGGCTGAATTGAGATTTTGTAACATGCCAGAACATAGTAGGCTAAAGTAGACCTTAAAGTGAGGGTGACAATCATAAATGTAACTCTCCATACTTAAAATAGAGTGTTTCGTGTTAGGACGTCAAGGTACTACAGAGTGGATATTGATATGAGATGGAATCCCTCACGTTAGTGTAGACCGGATTTCTAGTAACAATCCCCTTATCCCATAAACTATGTGACCTTATAGGTCATTTATCTAGTGTATTTACCTAATCTAAGAGTATGGTTCTACCTTAGGCAAGTAGATCACCCTTTTTCGGTGTGGGAGTCACCGGATTCCATGTATAGCTCACGTGGTCTCATGTCAGTTAGGTCTTATTCCCACAACAACAATTTGAATAAGAATAGGAATTATGAACTATGGTTACTCAAGAAGATTTTATATGAATTATTTTAAGGTATTTAATATGATGAATAAGAATGATGGCCTAAAGAGGTCTAATTAGCATGGGTAATATTTATGGGGTCTTATCCATGCATTGCACACGTGTGCTTTGAGGGTGTATATGAAATGTTTCTCTTATGTTATGATGATCTATATGTTTAATATGATATGACTTATGCTTTTCCACTATTTTAATAATGATGTCTATACTTAGTAAATGTCACAACCCAGGGGTACCCCCTAGATGTAACAAGATACATAGAACCCCGAAAGGCACCATATAAGCCACTTAGCATATCATAACATAAGCATAGAACAATAAAGAGTAAAAACGCATTTCTAGTCAAAAAATTTCATAAAGGAAAGTGAAAGTCTAGACTTTTCTCAATATAACAAACTATTACAATACTTGAATAAACTATGGTCATACCAATACAACAAAGTCCGAAAGGAAATACAAGAAATGAAACTACTAAGTGAACAGATCCGTCCTCGAATCATGAGGACTCACCAACAAGCTATGAGAAATGAGCAAATCCAAGATTTAATCACAATAAGGAGCACCTTGAGAATCGGACCCTACACTTGGGGAAAATGTAGGAAAAGTAGGCGTTAGTAGAAAAATGCACTAAGTATGATAGCCATGCATAAAAACCTTTAAAATATGCTAAAAGGGACAATTAATTTAAATGCATGCATTTTACTAAGTTAAAACGTCATTTTGAAGATAGTGAAAAAGCATAAGTCATAAGCATAATCAATAAATAGATCATCATAACATAAGAGAAACATACCAGAAGTACCCTCAAAGCATACTTGTGCAATGCATGCATAAGACCCCATAAATCCCATCCATATTAAGTGATTCTTCTTGAGGAACCATAGTTCATAATTCATGTTCTTGTTCATATTGTTGTCATAGTGGGAATAAGCCTTAACCGACATAGACAATGTAAGCATAACATGGAATCCGGTGTTACCCACACCGAAAAGGGTTGTCCTACTTGATTAAGGTAGAACCATACTATTAGCTTAGGTGGATCCACTAGCTAAATACCTATGAGAGCATATAATTTATAGGATAAAAAGATTGCTACTAGAAACCCGGACACAATCTAAGGTAGAAGGTCTCCATCTCATTAGATACATATTGTGGGAACTCGTACTCAACTAGTGTAGAAGGTCCCATTGGGAAGCGAGACTTGACTAGTGTAAAAGCTTCCATCTCATCATCAATATAAACTTGGTGCTAAGCATTACTTCCTACAGATTAGATATTAAGTCTATACTTAAGTTCATATTTATGGAAGAATGTCTTGACACTCGATCCAACATAATATTGTGAGAAAACATCCCATATCATATAATACTAATACATAGGTATGTTACTGAGAATATCCTTTCAAAAACACACAACAAGATCATAAACATAATCACTTTATCCTCAAGGTGTTCTTAAAGCATATACATAACCTTCATAAAACATGCATAATATCATATCTTTCCCTCTTCAAGGGTCAAAGCTCATATAAAATTAACACATCTAGAATTACTATATTAGACATGGATATAATCATAATTCAAGTAATCAATTCACTACATACATAATCGCATAATACTCGTCTATCATCAACAAACCCACATCTGAAGATCATAATTGGGAAATAGGGTGAATTCATGGATTCATGGGGAATTCAACAAAAAATCATAGGAAATCATCAATTTATACATAATATAACATAATTCAATCATTATAAACGATTCTCAAAGGAATCCAAGAGTTTGGAGTCAAACCCTAACTTTTGGGGAATTACTAGTTTTGAAATTGAATTTTGAGGGACTCCATGGATGAAGACTATCCATGGATGACGGAGTACCGTACCTTAGCTATGAATCCCCAAAGAATTTGAGTAGAAACCTTTCTCCTTCAAACCCTAGTTCCAACATCCTCCTTCTTCTTCCTTGAAGTTCTAGGGATATAATTTTTGGAGAGGATGAGTTCTTTTGATAATCTAGAAATAATGATTTGGATGACTTAGTTTAGGGGTCAAAAATCCTTTTATAGGTGGTTAAATTTACGCTAAAACAACACCACTTAAAATTAATTAAAACCGGAAATCCCCAAAGTGCCCCTAACTAATTCCTCAAAACCGTCTATAGGTGACCACCCACGACCTAATGACCAAGATCAGTGGTTGGACCCACGTGGC
The DNA here is from genome assembly GCA_029582445.1 of Solanum paucissectum. Taxonomy (NCBI): domain Eukaryota; kingdom Viridiplantae; phylum Streptophyta; class Magnoliopsida; order Solanales; family Solanaceae; genus Solanum; species Solanum paucissectum. The sequence continues at coordinate 11,835 of JAJONZ010016667.1, read as the reverse complement.
GTGTTGGTGAACCTTGGGTGGGTATCTATGGTATGTTTCTGGGACCCTGAACCACGACCCCTCAACCACGGGGCATGAGTGGACCAACGGGGCATAGTTCCCCTATCCGTAGGTCACTTTACACGAAACATTCTAGGGTCTTTCTCAAGGACCCATGGTTGGTCCTTGGGGGTCATACCTTGACGTTCTATAACGAAACCCTATATTTTTAGGTACGGAGAGGTATGTTCATGACTCTAGGACTCTCGTTAAGCTCTAGTTTAGGCTACTAGTTTCTTGGGTTTTACAAAATCTCCCCCTTGGAAACATTCGTCCTCAAATGATGATCTAGATATCTTATAGAAGTAAAGATTCAAGACTAGCGGCCCATCATGCATGAAACATCAAAATAATGCACAATTCAAAGAAGGAAACTTCAACTTCATCTCAAACATAATCAATGCATCACAAGGAAGTAGGAACTACAACTAATTAGTCATAGCTATAGATATTATCAAATATAAACATAATAAATCTAAGGGGTGACGCAAGCATCAATTACCAATGGGGTTTCTATTATGCTAATAACAAAAATAATAAAAATATAAGAAAATGAGATATGGAGACGGGATTCTTGGGATGTGATAGGAATACAAGATAGACTAAATTATCGGGTACATGCTTTTAATAGTAAATTGTTGAGTATAAGTGACTAGGATAGACTATAGTGCTAGTAAATTCTCTCTCGAGCAACTTACCCCGAATCAACTCGGTTTCTCTAGAACACCGAGTTGCCGCGTTAAGCACAACCTCCACCTTAGCCCATTCACTCTCTCGAGATTAATGTGTGGGAAAAGGACTAGGGTTCACTCTCTCGAGTTGAACCCATGTTGACCCAATACCACCGGCTATCAGATTAGTAGTCTTAGTTTTACGACCTCTCTCTCGAGCAAGCCAAAAACAGTAAGATGAAATCGTATTTACAACTACAATCCCATTAATTTCATACACAACTACTAAAGGAAATAACATTTAAACAACAAATAAATCATCAACAAGCAAGACCCAACAGATAATCTAACCCATATTCACAAAATCACACCCCAAGAATTGGGGTTTTAGCTAGACATGTAAAAAAGGTAACAATATAAACCAATATTAGTTTCCATCAACTGGGTATGAAGAATTAGGTCATAAAACAAGTCATGAGTGAAGAATCTTCAAGACTCAAGTCTAATTTCTTGGAGTTGAAACCCTTTGAATCTTCAAGGTCTTAGAACAAAGTCTCCAAAACCCTCTAAACTTAGACTCTCCTAAGAAACTGTAAAAAGTTCTAATAATAATAGAGATATGATTCTTAAGATAGAAATTTAAACAAATATTTATAGTGTTTGAAAATTTGTGCTGCAGTGCATCACTCAACACAATTAGTTATGATCGCCAATACACTCGGCGATCCATATTTTGGTCGATTTCATCACCTTCTTGCTTTAGCCTTCAGCCTCTTCGTGCTTTGAGTCATTCGGCGATATGGTACTGCTTTGCTAAACTACTCGGCGACACGCCGACTGCTCCATTTCATCGCCAACTTGATCTTTCCCATCAGGGCTCAGCACACTGGACAAAAAGGTGATCTCTAGGCCGATCGGCCACACGCCAACTGGGCTCAGTGATCCTCAGTCCTTCATTTCTTCGTTCTTTTCAGCCGCTTTGTTCCTTCTTGTCAAGTAGTGTCCATGCTTTGCCTCAAACTCAAAATAGCTAAAACTTAAGGGTTTTCATCAGATATTGTGACAAAATATACATTTGAGGAAACTAATTCTATTAAAATATAGCCCTAAATGAGTCTAATTTGTGGACTCATCAACACCCCCAACTTAAACTTTTGGTTGTCCACAAGTAAAACTCAAGTTTAGCAGTTCAAAAAGGATGTCTCAAACAGTGCTACACAAGAATCGATCATGAATGTACACAACAAGACTCAATTTACTCATGCTAGGATCAACTGTGTACCCCAAGATTCAAGTTGTGATACACCATTACCAAAGATTCCCACGCTTGTAATACTTGCTTCAAATGCAAGGTCAAGCTCAACAAAAGTATTTGAATGTCTTCACACAAAGGATGATTACATACTCACACACAATGGTTTAATCATTTAAGGCTTTGGAATCAAATGCAACGCTCACAATCAAATAGAAGAACACTATGCATGCTTTCACCCATAGGTTTGCCGGTATTTTCCAATCGACATTCGTTTCAACTCACTCAAGATCAAAAAGGTCTTTACAAGGTTTGTAATGGGGCTGAGTGCACAGGTATAGTCATTTAGGCTCAGTGACTTTCATCCTCATGAAATGTGGTGCTCACAACACTTCCTTTCCTCTTCTTTCATCTTTTTCTTTAGTGCTCATAAGTAATCCCATTATTCACTCTCCATGGATTGTTCGGGAACCCCATTTATTTTGTATTTTTCAACTTTATTCCACAACTTTTTTTTTCATTCTTTTTCTTTTCCTCTCTTCTTATTTTTTGGTATGAAGGGGTGATGTTTGCGTATTCACTGACACAACTTCAATTAAGAGTGTCTACGATCGTGCATTAGTAAAGTAACCCAACCAAAGGTTGGGGTTGCGTCCCAAGGAAGCGGTTTTGAGAATTAATTGAAAAATAAAATTTTGTTCTAACTAGTCGTATCTAAAGACTTTAACAATTAAAAACATTTTAAATTAAAGGGGGACACAAAAGTGTCAAATAACAATGGGGGTTTTGTCACTAGTAAGTAAAAACAACAAAAATAACAAGGAAATCAAGTATGGGGAAGAGTTCTTGAGGTGTGACCACAATACAAGTTGAGATAAATAGTTGGGTACATGCTTTTGATAGGAAATATGCAAGATAATAGTGACTAGGCTAAGATTTAGATGGAAATAAGTTCCCTCTCGGGCAACTTACCCCGTTTCAAATGCGTTCCTCTCGGACACCCATTTGCCGCATGAAGGCCTGCCTACGCCTTAGCCCACTCACTCTCTCGAGCTGAGTGTTAGGATATGGGACTAGGGCTCATCCTCTCGGGCTGAACCTCATGTCGACCCACTCCTTAGGCCATCAGTCTAGCGGTCTTGGTTTCACGACCTCCCTCTCGGGCAAGCTGAAAACACATGGGTGGCTTTGTATTTGCAACTACAAACCTTTTAAATTAAACCACAACCACTAGTTGAAATCACCATTAACATACATCTAACCTATCAGCAAGCAAGACCCAACAATAATATCAACACATATTTGCTAAATCACACCCCAAGAATGGGGGTTTTTAGCCACACATCAAGAGATAGAAATTTATACCTTCAATGATGTTGAAATCATATGGGTATAGAGAAATAAGTCTTGATTTGGGCAAAGAAAGAAGAATCCAGGAGACCCACTTCCAAATTGAAAGAGATGAAACCCTTTTCTTGTTCAAGTCTTCAAACCCTTACAAACTTAGAGCAAAAATAAAAAGTACTAAAATTATATTAATTGTTGTTTATTTAAAATCTGATACTCCCTCAAAAATGTGATTCCTTCACAAGTATTTATAGTTTTCAAAAACTTGTGCTGCAGCGGATCATTCGACGACATTAGTCGGAATAGCCGATCGACTCGGTGATTTGCCCTTAGGTGCAGTTCATCGCCGTCTTGCACCATCTTTCGACATCGTCGTGCTCTGTGTCATCGGGCGAAATAGTACTGCTTTGCAGAACTACTCGGCGACACGCCGACTACTCCTTTTACCGCCTTTTGATCCACTTCCTTCAGAGCTTCGCGTACTGGATCAAAGGGCGGAGTGCGTCCCTTTGGCGATGCTCAGGCTTCAGCTTCTTCATTCTTTTCAGCGTTTTTGTTTCTTTTTGCGCCTAAGTGTTCATGCTTTAACTAAAACTTCAAATACCTGAAACTTAGGGATTTTCATCAGATATTGAGATAAAATAAGCATTTGAGCACACTATTTCTATTAAAATAAAACTCTAAATGAGTCCAATTTGTGGACGCATCAAGGGGTTCCATTTTTCTCAACACCAAGGGTTAAAGGAGACTTTCCTTGCACTTCTTGACTTTCCCTTTTCTTTTAACCACACCCCTAACTTAGGCTTTCGGCCTAAGTGGGCTATTCAATCAACCACAATTTACGAGGATTAAGGGTAATGGGTCAAGAAAGGTCATGTTGTCATCAAGTTTCTTCCAAAGAAAGGTAAGGTTCATGGGGTGTTCAAGAGAGGTTCACTCACTCACAAGGTAGGCCACAAAAGAGGTATATGTCAAACTGGCTCACACTCTTTGAAGTTTCCTAAGATCATATCAAGAGATAGCCTTACTTAGTCGACCGTACCAACGGGGGAAATTCTAGGTGTTATCATGCAAGGTTCATAGTAAGCTCATCACACAATGCATCGACACTAAAGTCAAATAAGACTCCACACTTTCGCTAGTGTTCAACGTTCATTGCAATAGAATCAATTTGATACATGGCTAATCACAACGAGATGCAAATAGTTCACATATTGTCTAAGCAACTTCATTTGGTCTCATCGTAGCCGTACATTCATGTTCATTCAATAATAAGCACTACTGAAGCCATCAATATTGATCAAAACTGAGACTTAAATTTGCTAAAGAACAACCACTATCAAGTACATACAGGAGGTGGTGGAAAAATGCAATTTTTTTTTGGAATGGTCAAAATCATTTGCAATTAAAATAAAAGGAGCCACAAGCTCAAACATCCACAGGAAGCAGTATACAACACAACAATATGATTCACAACCCAACAAAAATATAGCACATAAAGGTGGGCCACACCCCACTATAATTAAAAACATTTGTCCTCAAATGCAAATAACAAAATCCAAACGTGAAAGAAGGTAAGACAGAGAGGGAGGTAAAGACGGAATCCTGTCTAAGTAGTCACTCCATCTATCTGGGCATCATTGGCAGATGCCTCACCCTCAGGCTGAGCATCAGTCCCCGAGGTCACCTCAGGAGAGCCAGCTTCACCAGAAAAAGCAAAAGGTGTACCTACTAGGGAAGCTTGCACAACCACATCTATCATGACTGCTTCAGTCTAAGTCAGGTCCTCATTTGCAGCTCCCTCAGTTTCCTCAAGCATCTCTTCATCAGTCTCTTTCTCTGACTCAGGCTCGGCTGTCTGCTCCATTTTATCTTCATGTTTGGCGGTATTTGGAGGTATTTCAGGCACATTTGGAATCTCCGTTGTTCAAACAACCGTGGATATATCGGTGGACTTCAGGTAATCCACATCTTTTCTCAGCTCAGCAATGGAAGCTTTTAACGCCTTCACCTCCTCGGTGGCTCCTTGATTACACTCACACACCACTATCCTTGCCGCAAGGATATCAATGTCCGTGCTCAATAGTGTCATAGCAGCAGTCAAAGCATCTTGAATCGTATCAGGAATGGATGACTCGAGCCTTGCTGCCCAATGATCAACATAATAGGCAAGTTGTCCCATTCGAAGTAATGATGCCTGGGTGATCGGAGTCTGAGAGATAGCAGCATCAGTAGGTCTAGGAGGCAGCACAACAACATAACAACTAGGGGCATCAGAAGATACTGCACAGGAAGCATCTGAAGGGCCAGGGGCCGGAGTAGGCAAAGATGCCTTTGCGGGTGATAAATCTGTGTCGACAACCGGGGTTGTCTTCTTCTTCTGCTCCGCTTGGTCTTTCAAATATTCTGCCTTGATCCTCCGAATATTGGTAAAGGATGTGGGAATCACTTCCACATCTTTCATGGAATCTCTAGGAACCCGAGCCCGTCTACACAGCTCGGTGATCAATACCGGGAAGGGGATAGAGGTTTGGCGCTGCTTGGCATGCATGAGAATCTCTGAAGTAATGATCATCCCCAGATTATTTCGCTCCTCTGTAATGATTTCACCAAGACAAGCTGCCTTAGAGTGGCACAAAATGGACTAATTCCACGATGGCAATACAGTGTTGCTGATAAAGCCAAACCAGTACCTAGCACCTACATGAAGGCCCCTTTAAATTATCAGGACCCCTACCTCTAACTACTTTGGAGGGCCATCACAGATAACAAGAGCCAGCCAATTTTTTATTTTCTTGAACGACTTAGTCTTTATCTTGTACTGGTGAGGGTCGTAATATTATTGGTGCATTCCAAGATTGCATTTATCGTAGTGCTGTCACACAACACTTTCTTGCCCCGGACTACCACGTGATGGACTTGTTTGAATTTAGCTGCTTGCTTCTTTCTTGAATTCAGCTGCTTGCTTCTTTCTTTGTTCAATCAGGGTTCCATAAGAGGCATAGAACTCACAGACACAATTCTGAATGTAAGGGTCACGGGGTTTGGTGAAGATTTGGAACTTGAGAGACTTTAAGCAATATATTATTCTGGGTACCTGTCGATAACCCCATCCGTAGAGAGACGTTTTTCCTCAAGAATCGTCCTCAATCCCTCAGTATTTAATCTGTTCATTGACTTGGGCGGAGGACCCTGTACTGGAGGTGCTAGCACCATTGCTTGTTCTGGAACTGGTGGAGTAGACATGGCAGGCTGAGCAGTTTTGATCATGGATGGATCATTTAACTTTTTAGATATTAGCTCTGCCTTTTGTGCTGCTACCAACTCATCATCATCTGATGCCACATTTTGAGTTCTTGTTGCTCACTCTCACTCTCACAAGCAGTAAGGTAAGTGTCATATATGCTTTCACTGTCGGAGCTGACCTCTGATGATGTCGGTGCCTTGCATTTTCCTTTGCCCTTTCTACCAGTTGTGCGGAGTTTTGTGGTCTTGCCCTTGGATGGAACTTCATCCTCATTCAGTGTAATCCCCTTTGCTTTCCTTCGGGGTGACATATTTCACCCTACAACTTTAGGTCTGGCCATGTCTGCAAATCATTGGGAAATAATTAGTAAATATTCAAACCAAAACACAGAAAGCTTACTACAGACAGACTCGCCGATCAACTCGGTGAATCGCCTAATCTCTTTGGCGAGTTAAGTCGAGCTCATCGAAGGGATTGACTAAAAAATTATAGCAAGTCAGCGATGGGAAGGTCCTTTCGGTGAATTGCTGAAAGCTATCGGCGAGCAAGGGTTTGTCTGCCAAAAGTTATAGTGCAATAAGGTGTCAGGGGTACAGACAAATGGCGAACAAAAAGACTTTTGGACAGTCGCCGAGTGCTTTTAGCGAACAGAGGCTTCTCACCGAAAGTTGCAGAAACCAACAATACATATAACATGAAATTAAAGGCGAGATGGGGTCATTAGGTGAACCGCCTAGTGGTTCGGCGAACTCGACGCAGCTCGCCAAACGGCCCAATGTGCCTATTTTGAACCCATCTTCTCGAATTCAACCCCGCAATCCCCGAAAACAAAATGAAAGCATGCACTAGTATAAATAAGCTCAGACCCATAACATCCATTGCCACGAGATATTCAGATTTTCCCAAATTTGGCCATTTGACAACTTTTGGCCTTAAGAATGGTGTACCCCACTATATCATTGTGCAATTTACGTCATGTAGCACAAATACGGGCTACTCAGATTTCACCCTACCAATCTAACCAACATGTAAGCATACCCCCACAAAATTTAACTCAATTTAAGGTACTAAAATATGGGCATTCGACGATCAAATCAATAAGGGCAAGATTAGCAAATTAAAATGGCATTTAAGCATTCTAATCCTATCAGAGAGACCCAACACACGACAATACGATGTGATTATTTGCAAATTAGTACAAAATTTTTGAAAATAAATTTGGGGTTCGGAAAACCAACCTTTGATGCTGATTAAAATAGGATTGAAATGTTAGGCGACAAAGAAATCCTAGTTCCGACCACCAATCAACAACCAAAATAATTATTGAAAGCAAGAATATTGAAAATACTAACTTGGTGTGAGTTTGTGAGGTTTAAAAATGAGGGAAAGTGAAGAGTTTGAAATTCTAAACTCTTTGCCCTATATAACCGTCCAATTCGCATCCATTCGGTGACATTAGTATTGTTCACTGATCTACTCGCCATATATAACCATCCGAGTGGACACTTACCCCACCAACTTTTAGAGGACCTTCAGTTTCTTCTGGTGTCCAAAGGCGGACAACAACGGGATCGCCGACCTGTTCTGTGGTTCCCTGAATGGAACTTTTAGCTTGCCAAACGCAACTTCCACACACTCTACAAACTTTAATATGTACATTCAACACCCCATTATTTTTAAAACAAAAATATAGCAATAAAGGGTTTTGGTTTGCCTCGCAAACAACGCCTTAGTTAACTTCGTGGCACGACGCACCTCCATTCTTAAGTTCCACTAGTTTGGTTTGCCTCAATTTCATCAGGCAACCCCTTTTTTGAATCTTGATAGTGCTCATTTAGCACTTTGTCCATTTCAGATCCTAGTAACTGACTGAGCTTGGCATGGGAGGTTGACATCTGGTTCAACAATAATACATTCTCCCTGAGTTCCTCCAATACCCTATCCTGCGTATCCGTTTTCCTGAGAAGGAGCGTGAGCATTGCTTTAGTTTGTCCATCACCCTTATTCTTTGATTTTCTTCGCTAATGGGGAGGGACATAGCGGTCTTTGTTGATGTACTGGATTTCAAGATTTCTAACCTTTTTGGCTAACTCATCCATCTTAGTCATCAGTGCGGCCATCATGAAGTCCTTTTCTACTTTTTGGTTTTTCTCGGCCATGTGATCAAGCAGTTGGACTACTATTGCATATGGCTATTTTGCAATGCCACCCAGAATGAGTTGATCTGCCAACACCTTTTTTTCGGGACCAAGACTTCTGTAGAACCAGTAAAGGAGGACTATATCGGGAATTTCATGACTTGGGCATTGAGTTATTAGTTTTTTAAACCTTGACCATGTCTCTTGGATCCGTTCACCTTCGAGTTGTTTGAAGGTTAGGATGTGATCCCTGAAAAACATTACTTCCAATGAAGGAAACTCCATTTGCTAGTGAGTACTGCTCGACCTACTTACCTCTTGTGTTTTGAAGCTCAAACCAACAAAACTAAACTAAAAATTAAGTAAAACTACATCTAAGAAGAACAATTTTTTTACTAAACTACAAATTCTCAAATAACACCACTACCCGGCAGCGACGCCATTTTGATATCTAAGGATGTAATCAACTGACAGTAGTTAGGTTCTAGTGCCATACGATCGTGTGTAGTGATATTACCCAACCAAGGGTTGGGATCGTTCCCACAGGGAGTGGTTTTGAGAATTAATAGAAAAATAAATTATAGTTCTAATTAGTCATAGCTATAGATATTATCAAATATAAAAATAATAAATCTAAGGGGTGACGCAAGCGTCAAATATAAATGGGGTTTGTATTATGCTAACAACAAAAGCAGTAAAAATATAAGAAAATGAGATATGGAGATGGGATTGTTGGGACGTGATAGGAATACGGGATAGACTAAATTATCGGGTACATGCTTTTGATAGTAAATTGTTGAGTATTTGTGACTAGGCTAGACTATAGTGGGGGTACATTCTGTCTCAAGCAACTTACCCTGAATCAACTCAGTTTCTCTCGACACCGAGTTGCCCCATTAAGCACAGCCTCCGCCTTAGGCCATTACTTCTCTCGAGCTGAATGTGTAGGAAAAGGACAAGGGTTCACTCTCTTGAGTTGAACCCATGTCGACCCAATACCACATACTATCAGATTAGTAGTCTTAGTTTTACTGCCTCTCTCTCGAGCAAGACAAAATCACTAAGATGAAATCGTATTTGCAACTACAATCCCATTAAGTTCATACACAACTACTAAATTAAATCACATTTAAACAACAAATAAACCATCAACAAGCAAGACCCAACAGATAATCTAACCCATATTCACAAAATCACACCGCAAGAATTGGGGTTTGAGCTAGACATGTAAAAGAGGTAAAAATTTATATCAATATAGGTTTCTATAACACCCCTCAAACTGAAATAGGATAATTAGAGCTTCACATGCGTGTTAGTAGTTTATAAACCTATATAAATGTTTGAAAATGAGTTTATAGGTCAGTTTAGTTGAGTTTGAAGTCAAACGTCAAAGAGACGTTCAAGACGTTCGAAAGCTAGTCGTTTGCGTTCTAGTGTGTTCTAGTGTGTTCTAGTGTGTCTTGCATATTTTTTTTATGTGTCGTATGAAGTCTAAAATCAGTGGTGGTGACCCTACTATCCTAATAGGCATGTTTAGGGTCCCAACGTCCGGGTATGACTCCCCAAGGACCACCCTAAGGGTCCTTCGAGAGGACCCAAATGTTGGCATAAAAGGCTGCCTAGGCAGTGTGTTTGGCAGTCTTGTTTGACGCCCAGGGTGACGCCTCATCAAAAGGTGGCGTAGGTCCACACTTAGTTGTGGGAGATTAGCCCCAAAAGTTGAGCCTCTGTCCCAAACGACGACCTACCAGGATTGTCCGTCAATGCATTGACGAGTCTGTCAATGGTGGCCGTCGTTTGGTTCCCTGTTTCACTGCCAAATTTCGGCCAAGTGAGGGGTGAATTGGTACGTTCTAATTAGACCCTAGATGAATATTTTACCTATATTTGGGTATTATAAGTTAGGTAAAACTCTTTAACCTGGAATTAGACCACATTATTCAAATTGAAGCTTCTCTCTCAAATAAATTATCTCTCTAGAACTCCATGGAAGACATTGATGAAGCTTCAAGCTAGGGGGATGGGTTCCTACTGATTTCTTCTTGAAATTCCTAAGTAAATTAATCACAAAGGTATGGACATTTTATCTTTGATTATCCTTCAATCAAAGAGCCAAATCAAAGTGATTTCAATGTTTTTCAAAAACACTAAAAACCCCAATTTCAATTCTAAGCTTGGGTTCTTGCATGAGAGTATTTCAAATGATTATTTATGTTAATAATGATGGTTTTAAGATCAAAAACTCCATGAACCCTTGCATTTCTTGAAATCCTAAATTTTGGGTCTAAAGTTGGTCTATTGATTATGAGCTAATAATATGATATTAATGTGTAGATTGTTATGGGATATTGATTTATGTATTGTTATATATTGAATTATGAGTAATTGATGGTCAATTGTGTTATATTGGATGATGGCCTTGAATGGGCAATTGTGACCTAACGTTTATGATGATGATGAAGTTGTGAATAGATTATTGATTCTAGTATTTATATATGTATATATATGTTGTAGATGTTAGAATTGCGTGGTTTTATCCCTTTGAAAGTAGGGAGGTGTTTACTTTATAAGCATGTTGTGATCATGGCCTTGTAGGCAAAGTTGGATGATTGTTGTTTTGAGTAATGTTGATTATGTGAAGGTAATGTGATATGATGTGAATTTGTGTATGGTCTAAGAGCATGAAAGGTGACCTTGTGTAGAGATTTTATGTGTTATGCTTGGTTGTTGTCTTCTTTTAATGACTTATAATGAAGGTGAGGTTAGGATAAACTATGCTTACCTACTCTCACACCTAGTGAAGAATGAATGAAAAGAATGGGAGTTAATGCTAATGAATGAAAATTTGTTCTATTGTAAGGATATCCTCATAAAGTACTCCTTTAAATGAATGGGATTCCTAGATGAAAGGTTTTCTCATCTTTGAATCCAAGAGCTTCCTTATAATGAATGTGGGTTAGGATGAGTACTCCTTCATGAGTTGAGATGAGAGTAGTTAGTAGCAATCCTTATCCCTAAATGAATGAATGTTGGGCTAGGATGGGTACTCCTTCGTGAGTTGAGATGAGAGTACTTAGTAGCAATCCTTATCCCTAAATGAATGAATGTTGGGCTAGGATGGGTACTCCTTCGTGAGTTGAG